>JBBBDQ010001298.1:567500-655947 GCA_037127315.1 Ascarosepion bandense | reverse complement strand
TACCGGCCGGTAATCGAACCCACCTCACAAGAATGGGAATCTTGCATGATACGATTACACCAGCGGTGCTTCTCAATAGGCGCTCATTGTATAAAATGATACACTTTTAAAAAGTTTCGATCGTTTCCCTTTTATATTCGTTTAGTTGGTGTTGGTGTTCCCTTACAGCATGAAATTAGAAAGATACCCGTCAATTATAAAGTAAACGTTTCGTACCAAATTAAAATGAATGATAACGGTATTTTGTGCACGGTCCGGAAATCGAACGCAGCTAAGAAAACGTGAAACTTGTATGATAACTATACAGCAATCATTTTGTATAAAATCATGCATTTTGAATAAATATCTATCGTTTCTAGTTTGGATCTTCTGCTGACAAATCAGTCGAGTTTCAATTGAAGCAAGCCTTAGGACACCTCGGCGTGGTGTAATGTTTAGCAAGCTTGTTTTGCCATAATCAGTTCCAACTGAGTAATGAGTCCGATCCTCACTGGGTGTCCCATACTTTCGGCTTTGTGCAACCTCTAAGCGGTGTTTAGAACATCACCTATCGTTTCCCACTGTGTCGGACGATGAAGTTTTTTTCCTCCTGAATCCGTCTTACACATATACAAATCAACCATCCGTCCGTGTATGGAATACTGCTGTCATATAGGGTTAGGCGCCCCTGCTGTTCATCTCAGTGTTCTCGACAGGCTACAAGGAAAAATCAGTAATGTGATGGTTACCGACCTGTCTGCTGGACTCCAGCCACTTTTTCACCGATGAGTTGTTGCTTCCCTCTCTTCTACAAATATTTTCATGGCTCGTGCTACGACGAACTTAAGTCACTGGTGCCCCTGCAACTAGTGTTTACTCGTGCAACCAGACTGATAACTGGTCCCACCCATTCACAGTTCGATCAACCAAATGTAGAAGACAATTCTACTCCTGCAGCTTCTTACCTGGCACTTCCCGTCTGTGGAACTCGATTCCATATTATTGAATTCCTGACACCTACAACCTCCGGGAATTTAAACACAATGTCAATACCCATCTCTTAACCACTTGACTCTAGTTCTTTCTACACCACCCTGTATATCTTTTCCTTTCTTTCCACCTTTGCAACTGTCATCACACTTGTATTCCCATCCTTTTCTTGCTCCTTTCTAGATGGTTAGCCTTTCACTTTACTCTCCTATCTAATCTTTTTAATTATATGTAGCCCCTTGCACATCAGTGGCGTTACCGCCTTGCTTGCAGTGATACAATTATAAAAAAAACAAAACTTGTTTTTACTGAGTTGTTGTTGTTTTCTTATAGCATCAAGTTACAAAGAATCACATGAGTTATAAAAAATAAAATAAACATTTCATACCGAATTAAATTTTAAAATAAAAGATAGCCGAATTTCGTGCACCGTGTGGGATTCGTAGCCGGGTCACAAGAATGGGAATCTTGCATGATTCCTAGGCACCTCACCGCCCGTTCTTTGTATAATATCATTCATGATGTTATTCGTATAGAGTTCTCTTGTAGCACAAGTTCCACATGAGTAATAAACAATTTAAATTAAAAACCAACGAAAGTAACGACAACCATAATTCGTGCAACGTCCGTAAATCGAACCCAGTGCAGAAAAATGGGAGTCTTGCATGCTACTACCACACAACTGTTATTTCCGGATATCCCGGTGATTCTATAACATCAGGCATTGTGAATAAATAACAATCATTTCTAATTTATCTTCGCTGAGATCCTATTACGTTCTCTTATAGCATCAAGTTATAAATGTTTTACATCAGAACTAAAATAAACATTTAAAAAGCATTTAAACCCGAATTAAAATGAAAAATAACCGTCTTCATTCTCTGTCCATGAATCGAAGCTGGCTTACAAAAATGAGAATCTTTCATGGCACTACACCAACAATGCTTCCGCACCGGATAAAGTTTGTAAAACATCGGACACTTTGAATAAATATCGAACGTTTCTAATTTATATTCGTTCGTATTGGTCTTCTCTAATTGCATCCATTTTAAAATTTTCACGCCATATCTCTACTTTAAGACCGAATTCAGATATAAAAATAAATGATAACTGCTGTTATTTACACCGTCCCAGAATCGAACCTGGCTAAGAGGAATTGGAATCAAGCGTAATATCAATAGTACCAATGGTGTTCCTCTCAATAGACTCGGCTTGTATGGCATCTTACTTTTCGAATAAATATCAATTCTTTCCCAGTATAAATGGATTTCGTCTTGGAGTTCTCTTATTGCCTGACGTTCCAAACATTAATACAACACCTCAACGTATCGTTCTATGTGCTCAGAAAAAGTGGCATATATATATTAAATCCAAAAGGAAGATCAGATAGGCAAATCCCAAAAACCCGATCATAATTAATATTAATTTCATTAATATTAAAATTAATCAAGATGGAGGGCTCGATGCAAATATTATATTCTATTTACAGAGCTAAACATATAAAATAAAACAAAGATTTCGATATTTAAATCCGATGAATCGCCATTTCTACGAGAAAAACCTCGCTTCTTCAGCAACGGCGAAACGAAAATTTTGTCGTTGCCTAAGAAGCGAGGATTTCCTCGTAAAAATGGTCATTCAACGGATTTAAATATCGAAATTTTTGATTTATACATATATATATATATATATATATATATATATATGTATAAAACAAAAATTTCGATATTTAAATCCGTTGAATGACCATTATATATATATGTATAAAACAAAAATTTCGATATTTAAATCCGTTGAATGACCATTTTTACGAGGAAATCCTCGCTTCTTAGGCAACGACAAAATTTTCGTTTCGCCGTTGCTGAAGAAGCGAGGATATTCTCAGAGAAATATATATATATATATATATATATATATATATATATATATGCATGTATTTTTAATCATTTCACCTCAAGAAAGGCTGTTTCACTGCGACTGGCTTGCAGGGCTTACATAAGAGGAAAGTGATGTGAAAGAAAGGCAGGTTATAGGGTTGTCAGGAAATGGGTAAGATAAGGATAAGAATACTGGTGTGATGAGATTGGAGTGAACGGACGAAGGCAAAACTGACGGCATCACATGTCAGGCTGTTGCGGCCCACGATCGGGACGTTCGCCGACTGCAACGCGATTGAAAAAGAACAGAGTATGACAGAAAGGATGTGAGTCGGTGGGATAGGAGAAATCTATTGACCTTGCATAAAAATTATTGTAGATTGTAGCTGTTGGGGAAGCAAGTATACGGAAGGGAATTCCACATGTGCGAAGTGCGAGGAAAGAAGCTTAGAGTAGAAACTGCAGTTACATTTTATTGGTTTCACTGTAAAAGCGTGGGATCTAGTTGCTAGTCTAGTAGCTCGAGTAAATTCATATATAGGAGTCACCAGTGAGCTAAGTTCATCGGAGCAGAAGTCGTGAAAGTATTTGTAGAAGAGGCATATGGAAGCCACATTACGTTGGTAGAGAAAGCAACTGCATCTAAGCAGTTGGGATCGATCACATTACAGATTCTCCGTTGTATTTTAAGCTAAACTCCGAGGTGAATAGCAGCGGCACCCGACCAGATGTGGCAGCAATATTCAATACACGGGTGGATGGTAGATTTATAGTGTTAGATGAATGAATTGTCATCTAAATTCTTTTTCTTTTTTCATTCAAATGGAGTAAATGTTCCAAAACACTGTACCTTCGTAATTGCCATTAAACCCATTCAACACTTTCCGAATCTTCTGCACTCGGATCTGAAGCCAAACACTCTGAAATGTTTGTATTGGAACTTCCGGTGCGTATGCCAATCATTTACAGAATGGCGGTTCCAAATTTCTGGTGGGGTGAATTGCGTTGCGTCACGGTGCTCTTTTTCTCACAGACGGTGTCTAACTAATCCCACGATACTGGGCAATCGAAATAATATAAAACAAGCATCGCTCATGTGAAAAATTAAAATATGAAAAATGGCGTGAATTTATATATATATATATATATATATATATGTGTGTGTGTGTGTGTGTGTGTGTGTGTGTGTGTGTGTGTGTGCGTGCGTGTGTGTGTGCGTGCGTGTGTGTGTGTGTAGGAACAAATATATAAATATACTGTTTGATTAAAAATAGAATATCTACTCAAATATGAATATCGACTAAAAATGATGTTCTAACAGTAAAAAATAAAATTTCAGCATGTTGATTGTTAAAACCATTTCGTTAATCTTCGGGATTTGCC
Source organism: Ascarosepion bandense (assembly GCA_037127315.1). Taxonomy (NCBI): domain Eukaryota; kingdom Metazoa; phylum Mollusca; class Cephalopoda; order Sepiida; family Sepiidae; genus Ascarosepion; species Ascarosepion bandense. The sequence continues at coordinate 651,718 of JBBBDQ010001298.1, read as the reverse complement.
GTAACATTGTGTGTTTGCATTTGTAGACATTACGATACATTTCAGAGCAGAGCTGGTTATTTGCGTAGAATCAAAACTTTTGTTATAAAGACCTGATTTGACTTCGCTGTGGTATTATTCGTGGTCGAGTGGTCTAAGCCGCGCCAGATCAATTGGTGGCTTCTCTTATATTGGTAGGTTCGAATCCTGCCAAATGACGCACATTTTCGTACAAAATTTCTCGTAAATAATCAGGCCGGTAAAAATAAATATACTCTTTGATTAAAAACAGAATATATACGACCATCGATTAAAAATGTTTAAACAAAAATAAAATAAATAAATATATATATATATATTCTTTTTTTGTGGATATCCGTATTTGAGTTAAGAGCAATATTCAATACAGTAAGAGCTTGATTCGAAGCATGCACACAAGCAGAAATCAAAAGCAAAAATGGTCATACCAAATACTGAACGATGAACTACCATTTACATTTTTTAATATTGTGTCGATCTCATAAATTAAATACGAATGTAATACTTTTAAATTTAAGATAAAATAATTACAAAATGGTTTTCAAATTTTGTTAATAATTGTATATACCAATCGTGAAATTTTTCATCGTAGATCTATTTCAAAAGCAATTCTTACCCTGTATTTTTAGGACGTATGTGATCATGGTTTTCCACGTTTCTCTATCCCTGGTGGCTCTTAGCACGCTTTCTCCTGTTGCACCATGCAACCCTCGTTCCGTCATCCACCTGATCAGGCCCTTCAAATATGTTATCCGCTGCTTTCCCCTGCGTTATGGTGAAACACACCTATTCCTCAGATAATGGACTCTCTCTCTCCTATATTATTAACAGTTAACAGGAAGTTAACTCGAGACGTTCTCGGGAAGTTTATAGGAATTCTAGAGAGTACTTTAGAGTTCTATTGGAGTTCAGTAGAACTACTATGCAGTTGATATTAGTCAGCAGTTAGCCGAATACTAAGAAGTCAGCTTACAGTGGGAGATTACCAAATTCCTAACATTTTGGGTGCGTTATCATTAGCAACTGACATAGCACGATTATAACCTTATAACAACTCCACAACACCCTGTCTCCTTTACCCACTATCTTTCCTGTTAGTATCAGGTTCTCCAAGCCATCCTTCCTTATTGCCTGTCCCAGGAATTTTAGCTGTCTCTTCTTGATGCTCGGTATTAATTTCCTTTTCATTTCCATCCTTTCCTCATCATTGCTTACATGATCGATTCCTGATATTTCCAGCATCCTTCAGTAGAACCACGTTTCAAGTGCTTCATTCATTCCGTGCCGATAACCACTGTATTAGAATGTACATTGCCTTAAATGTTTTTTGAACTAAACGTTTAAAAACAATTAGCTTTAGGTCATTTTTAATTTGAACCGAAAAGCAGTTATATCGCATGTTTTCCATCAGGGAATTAACGTTCAAGAGTCTGGTTGATTGCTTTTGATTCACCTCTGTTGTTTATTTCAAGACGAAATCTAAATAATTAAATACAATTTCATGGCTTCAACTAAATACATTTTGGACGTTATTCTATATAATTTTAACTATCAGGACATTTAATTTCAGAACTGAAGAGAGTGACAAGAAAGGACTACAAATAAACTGCAAGAAAACCGAATGCATGGTCATCAGTGGAAAGGGCAGCCCACTATGCCATATACAGGTGGGGGATACTAAAATCAAGCAGGTACAAAAATTTAAATACCTGAGAAGTGTTCTAACAGAATACGGAAAGTGCGACACAGAGATCCGAAGGCGAATTGGCGTGGCGAAGGAAGCATTCCAGAAGTTGAGTAATGTATTAAGAGACAGGACAATTTCGTTAGAAACAAAGAAGAGAGTACTAGTTTGCTATGTGTTGTGAGTTTTTCAATATAACAGTGAATGCTGGACAACATCATCAAAGATGAAGACAAAACTCGAAGCAACTGAAATGTGGCTCTACAGAAGGATGCTGCGGATATCATGGGTCGAGCATGTGAGAAATGATGAGGTTTTGGAAAGGATGGAAACGAATAGGAAATTAATACTATACAATACAGCTGAAGTTCCTGGGACATGCAATGAGGAAAGAGGGCTTAGAGAATCTGATACGAACAGGCCAGATAGACGTATTTGCCTGGCCTGAGCGGGTGGATGGCAGAACAGGGCTTGCGTGGTGTAACACGAGAAAGCGTGCTAAGAGATAGGGAAACGTGGAAGGTCAATATCGCCTACATTCTGAAAGGACAAGGCACATAGAAGAAGACGTTTTCTACCAGAGGATGGAAAATACAATAGTGAGATCCGAAAGCGTATTAGCATTGTCATGGTGGCATCGCACATTCAATGGATTGAACTCTTCCATCTACTACATATATTTATCCTCACAAGAGGTGGTAGCAAAAGGGAAGCGATAGGCAGAGATAGAGGAGAGACAGATTGAGATAACCAGGACTGCTACCGTAACTACCATTGCGAGGCCCAGTTCGGGCATTGGATTATACTATTACTACCTAACCCGTATTTATCTTCCTACTAACAGAGTTCCACATATTGTATTTTACTGTGTTTAATAAATATATCGTTATTCGCTAATTTGGTTGTGGTTGTATTATTTCTTGTTGGACATTAAACCGAGTTGACGACAGGCATGGCCAAATATGCATTCCAGAAGCTGAGTAGAGTATTAAGAGACACGAAACTTTCGCTAGAAACAGTACTGGATTGCTATGTGATATCTGTTCTTCAATATGACCGCGAATGCTGGACAATCTCATCAGCGATAAAGAAAAGACTTGAGGCAACTAAAATGTGTTTTTTAGAGAGATGTTGACGATAAAATGGACTTGTGAGCAACGATGAGGTTTTAGGAAGGACGGAAACGAAAAATAAACTGATATTTTATATCAGTAAAAAATGCTGAAATTTCAGTTCTTCAATATGGCAGTGAATGCTGGACAATATCATCAAAGATGAAGTAAAAAATTGAAGCAATTGAAATGTGGTTCTACAGAAGGATGGTGCGGATATCAGGGATCGAGCATATGAGCGATGATGAGCTTTTAGAAAGGATGAAAACAAAGGAAATTAATACTTAGCGTCAGGAAGGTACAGCTAAAGTTCCTGTGACATGCAATGAGGAAGGAGGACTTGGAGAACCTGATACTAACAGGCCAGATTGAGGGAAAAAGAGATAGGGGAAAGCAGCGAATAACATATTTGAAGGGCATGATCAGGTGGATGACAGAACGAGGTTTGTGTGGTGTAACAAGAGAAAACGTGCTACGATCCACCAGGGAGACGTGGAAAGTCATGATCGCCTTAAGTTCCTGGGACATGTGATTATGAAGGAAGGCTTGGAGAACTACAATGCTTAAAAAAGTTAGATGAAGTAAGTCGAAAGAAAGGACTACAAATAAACTACAAGAAAGAATGTATGGTCATCAGCAAACAGAGGAGCCCAAAATGCCAATTACAGGTTGGGGATACTAAAATCAAGCAGGTACACAAATTTAAATACTTGCAAAGTGTTCTAACAAAACACAGAAAGTGTGACACTGAGATCCAAAGGCAAATTAACATGGCGAAGGACGCATTTAACAAGCTGAGCAGAGTATTAAGAGACAGGAAAATTTCGCTAGAAACAAAGAAGAGAGTACTGGATTGCTATGTGATGTCAGTTTTTCAATATGGCAGCAAATGCTAGACAATCTCAGCTGCTATGAAGGAAAGACTTGAGGCGACTAAAATGTTTTTTAGAGAGGTGTTGATAATAAAATAGACTGAACATGTGAGCAACGATGAGGTTTAGGAAGGATGAAAACGAAAATAAAACTGATATTTTATGTCAGGAAAAACACCTGAATTTTTAAAAAATATAATGAGGAAAGATGGCTTGGAGAATCTGATTCTCACAAGACAGATAGAGCGAAAGGAAGAAGAAAGCAACGCATGACATGTTTGATGAGCTTGAGCAGGGATTGGGAGGTTTAACAAGGAAAAGAGTGTTAAAAGCCACTAAGTATAAGAAGATGTGGAAGACCATGATCGCTTACGTCCTCTAGGAACACGGCACATGGAAGAAATAGTAGTTCGTATATTGGGATACCAATTGGGATTTATATCAAAACGAGGCATGGGAAACGAGTTGGAAATTACAGCAAATATCGAAGTGAAGCTTGTCATGAACAATAAAAATGAAGCCGGTTCCTATTAATTTCGAATCGTTTCCTTCGTTTGACAGTGAAACAAGGACACTTGCAAAACGAGTAGGAATTATAGTTTGAGGGTCGCGCTGCAATAATTCTCCCGGTGGCCTTTTATTTGAAGTGACAGCAAGATATGGCTAATGAATATTTTTACTGAAACATCCCAACACTAAGTGAAAGATCAGAGAATGTCGCCTGTATCTGTCAGGACAATGTTCATGATAGCCCGTAAAAGGTGCCTCAATGCAAATATTGTGATGTCCACAGGCCGGGGAAGAACATAACGAAGACCGTTAAAGTAGATACACTGAAAACCTCAGCCAGAATACGAAACAGAAATTCCGTCGATGGAGAGGTGACAATGAATAACAAAGAAGTAAGAAAAACATTTTTTTTATATGTGACTGTCTCTTCAGGTCATTGGCGATTATGGCTCTCCAAAACCTGTTTTTTCTAACTCTTAATAAAGTTTGTATTTTTTCATCTCCCCTAAACTCTTTTATGTCATCCATTTGCACAAACTCGCTAGGTTGATTATGCGTTGCTTTCCTCTGTCCAAATTCAATCTGTCCTCCGAGTATCACATTAGCCAAGTCCTCTTTCCTCATTATATGCTCCAGATGTTTCAACTCCAGATGTTTCAATTCCAAATGTTTCAACTGTCTCATTTTGGTATTAAGTATAAGAGTTAGATTTTTATTGTAACTGATGAAAATCTTCCACTGGTATTGATCTTAACGCCAAAGACAACCTTGAGATAACTCTTTCATTGCTTCCAACTAATTCCTGAAAAAACAGTTGTATCCTTGTAATGGAATTCATAGGAGCACCATACTTGAGGGGTTGAAGATTGTTTCTCGGCGGCAGATTGGTACTTTTTTTTCCTTTTGCCTCTTAATTTTGGATGTGCGTTGGGGTGCAATGTATATCGACTCGGAACGAGAGATCGGGGTGCCGAGTTCGAATAACAGTTGAATTCGTTGCATTCACTTACGCACAAATACCCTTCGGAAAGGTATTAATCCGTCTCTTTTCCTCCATTTATGGATTAAATAATAAAACAGATTGGGTTCTATAGTCTTGGCTGGCAACCAGTCTACTAGAGAAAGCAATGGTGCTCTACTGCGGGATAATCTTCTGTCCAGTCAGTCATGTTACTTTCGAGACATGATCGCCTAAAGCGTGTAGCACGGATGATAACTGACTGAACTCATGAAAATAACTGTAACTGTCATTTGGGTTGTATTTTTTAATCTCATTTTTTTATTTTTTCATCCATTTTACTCCAAACAAGGCTGTATCGCTACTAGTGCACAGCGGGGTACCAGTGAGAGAAAAAACCGGGTACAGTGGGTGATTGATGAAAGGATAAGAAATGAACGGGATTAAAGAAGATAGAAAATTGCAGTTGACGTTGCATTTAAATTTTTTGAGATTGTAGCTATCAGGGTAGCATGCAACTTGAAAAGAGTTTCACGAGAAGGAAAAAACAATTTAAAAGCTAGAAAGTGGGACGTAAATGCTAAGCTAGTCAGTCAGTTAATTGCTATATGTGATGCACGCTTTGGACGATCATGTCTGGAAAGAGACATAACTGACTGGGCAGAAAATCATCCGGCAGTAGGTTGCCATTGCTTTCTGCGGTAGACTGGTTGCCAATCATAGCTATAGAACCCAATATGTTTTATTATTTAACCCATAACTAGAGAGAAGAGACGGATTAATACCTTTTTTGTGCGTAAGTGAATGCAATGCATTCAACTGGAATTCGAACTTGGCCCCACGATTCGAACTCGGTTAGTAGTATGCTTAAATACATGTGGTTTGAGTACCAAAAAAAGAAGCTCGTCAGAACATTTGCAGTAAAAATATTTGTTTGAGGAACAACTAAAGGTAAAAAGATCTAGAGTAAACCATAAACAGTCAGATATCTCTTACTATCAATATTTTTTATAATGGATTATGATTTTACTAGAACCTCACAAGCACAAGGTGCATTCTTGAATTTTACAAACACTTACAGGAGAAGCATTTATTAATTTCAAGGAGTACAAAATTCTACTCTCCTTCAAAGTAGGATTCGTTGACTTCAATATCTCTTCCTGAAGGTACAAGATGCATTCTCGAAGTTTTTACACTCTTATGGGAGGAACAAGAGCCGTGATCACCTTCGTTTTGGATGACTTCAGGAAGAGATATTGAAGTCAACGAATCTTACTTTGAAGTAGAGTAGAATTTTGTACTCCTTGAAATTAATAAATGTTCCTCCTTGTACTCCTTGAAATTAATAAATGTTCCTCCCGTAAGAGTGTGAAAACTTCGAGAATGCATCTTCTGCTTGTGAGATTCGAGTAAAATCATGATCCATTATAAGAAACATTGATAGTAAGAGATATCTACGTGTTTATGGTTTAGTATAGAACTTTTTGCCAGAGTTGATATCTTCACGTCTCGCTAAATATTCTATAAATATTTGTTTCGGTAAGATTTCCTCTTTGGTTCATATTTACGAATTTAGGTACGTTATAATTTATATATATATATATATATATATATATATATATATATATTGCGGATGTGCTTTGTGGTGGAGTGGATATCGACTTGAAACAAAGAATCGGGATGTTGAATTCGAATTCCAGTTGAATTCCTTACATTCACTTACGAACAAATACTCTTGGGAAAAGTATTAATCCGTCTCTTGCTAAATAGATTGGGTTCTATAGCCTTGGCTGGCAACCAGTCTTCCACAGAAAGCAATGCCAACCTACTGCGGGATATTCTTCTGCCCAGTCAGTCATGTTTCTTTCGAGACATGACCGCCTAAAGCGTGTATCACGTTTAGCACTTAACTGACTGAATATAATAGTTGGAAACATGATTAAGGCTATTGCTGGGCATAAAGAGGGGGATCGGTTTTATATTTTTGTGAACTAATAAACTGATCCCCCACTTATTACTACGTAATAATATAATACATCGCTTATTTCTCTAGCTATGAGTCAAATATGATATAGATTAGTTGCCAGCCAAGGCTATAGAACCCAGTCTACCACAGAAAGCAATGGCAACCTACTGCGGGAATAATCTTCTGCCCAGTCAGTCATGTCTCTTTCGAGACATGAGCGCCTAAAGCTTGTATCATGTATGGCACTTAACTAATGTTATGGTAACATCTTGATTATGTTATCATTTTCTCTTCGACTATCCATTTTAGTTGTTGCTAGTGTTGGTAGTAATCAAGTAATGTGGTTTCTATGTAACCATTTGAGTTCTGTGATTAACTCATCGCTGTTCGAGAGATCGGCTGGTATTTGTGTGAGTGACGGAGTTAGGATGGTTGACATCAGCCAGGCTACTTCACGCGTTGGTCTGGTTTTGTTCGAGACGATGGGGCTTATTTTCAGGTTAGTTACCGTTTTATGTGTTTTTATTAGAAGGTAGAATCTTGGAATGTCGGAATTTTTAGTCCTTATATTCCTGATTGTTCGTTTTGGTAGCTGCAGTTTTTCGGCGATATTTTTCCACTCGATATTGATTCTCCTTTCGATTGTTGGATATTCTGGTCACTGCTTTGTATACTTTTCTATCTGCTAGATGGTCTAGTCCTGCGCTGATATTTTCGTCAGTGTTTATCGCACAGAATTCGGTACTCTTGTTGCTTGAAAAGTATGTTATATTTTTGTATCGAAGCAACGATGTTTCTTTCCTTCTTAGTCATATTTGTTGTGCCGGGTCCGAGGTTCTTCCCGGCTAATTGTATTTCAACAAACTGTCTTTTGAGGTTTGCTTCTGTCTCGTCGCTGGCTTTGGGCAGTAATCCGAAGTACTCCGAAGCGAACGACAGCTCGTGATATCATCACCGACAAATATGCCGCTCATTTCAAAATCAGAAATGTATAATTGCGACATTGTCAAACTACGCTTCTTGGAGTCAATCGAAATAAGAAATCGAAAACCAACCATCAACTCCAAAGAAGAATCTAACGAATTAACTCATCTTTTTACTTCGCCCATCCTTTAAACAGTCTCCTTACCAACAATTCTATTTTGTCTATCTAAACCTATTTATAAATGTAACTTTGTCTGTGTTTATGTGTGTCCGTTACTTATAGACCCCGAACCTGCTGAAATTATTTTCTTGAAAATTTACACAGTTGTACTATAAGCGTCTGCGAGTGTTCTCAGCTAGGTTTTGTGTCGAGGTACCCCCAATAAATATTGGAAATCGACAATCGAAAAAATCGGGTTATAGAAGGAGAGGTCCGATTTTAATCAAATTTGATACACTCATAGAAAAAGACATAAGAAACGATATTCAGAAGTTTCAAGGTTGCAGTTCTTACAATAGTGCAGAAAATCGATAATATATATATAAAAGGCAAGATGTTTGTGTGTGTGTTTATCTGTCTGTATGTCCTTTATACAAATCCGCAATTCTTATCCGATTCTCACCAAACTTCACACAAATATTCTTTAGGCTGAGTCTGAGCTCCAGGACCATGGATTAGTTTTAAAGCTTTCATTACACCCGAGCAACGCCGGGCTATACTGCCAGTAATTTCATAATTTTATAACTTAATTTCTGCACTACTTATTTTACAACAATAATTAAAACATATGAATATATATTATATAAATACACACACACCCAATTTCCCCCGCCACACCAGCTCCATAAATAATTTACAACATCCTCCAGTCAGCCCATTACGAAAAACAAAATATAATTTTTTAATCCTCTCCCCTACACGGGGGGGAAATATATGTATATAAAAACATCCCTTGTTTCCTGTTTAGGATGTGGTTACCGGCTTTCTCTTTCCCAATCTTTTACTTATTTCCATTCTTTTCCTCTTTTTTTTTTCAATTGGTGTAGAAAGACTATACTATCGCCCGGTTCACACTACACCTACGTCTATTGAACAGGTGAAGAGGCTCATCCCTTGTTTCCTGTTTAGGATGTGGTTTCCGGCTTTCTCTTTTCCAATCTTTTACTTATTTCCATTCTTTACCACTTTTTTTTCAATTGGAGTAGATAGATTAAACTATCGCCCGGTTCACACTCCCCCCATGTCTATTGAACGGGTGAAGAGGCTCATCCCTTGTTTCCTGTTTAGGATGTGGTTACCGGCTTTCTCTTTTCCAATCTTTTACTAGTTTCCATTCTTTACCACTTTTTCTTTCAATTGGAGTAGATAGATTAAACTATCGCCCGGTTCACACTCCACCCATGTCTATTGAACAGGTGAAGAGGCTCATCCCTTGTTTCCTGTTTAGGATGTGGTTTCCGGCTTGCTCTTTTCCAATCTTTTCACTCTTACGTAGCCCCCTGCACATCAGTGGCGTTACCGCCTTGCTCGGGGTGATATGATTATATATATATATATATATATATATATATATATATATATAACTGTTATAATATATATATAATATATGAATAAATACATGTAGATAATCTCTCCTCCCACTCTTGACAATTTTTAACACCAATTTTTAACACTTATTTTTTAACACCAATTTTGTTATAAGATAAACTATCACTCGAGAAATTCATTCATCAACCTGACGAGAGCGTAGAGCGCCGAAACTTTGTTCACAAGTTCACTGACAGCAAAAGGCTCAACAACAATTGACAAACAACCTAAGAATTCCACAATGCTGCTCAAAAGGAATATGAATACATTGAATAAATAAGTAGAGTTTTAAAAAATCCTGAGTAGGCAAAGTGGTACACCTTAGATAAAATTATATGTAAACAGAAAGAAAATGTTCTCTTCAGTTAAAAACCAAAAAACTCTTTCACTCGAAACTACTTTATCGGTTTGAGAGAAACCAAGTTTAACAGTGTACTCACGAAACTTCGAAGTCGGCATGAACCTGCTCAGTTAAAGGGACAAATTCTTTGCATTATATATATATATATATATATATATAAGAGATTTAAAAAAGAAATCACTCGATCGGCGGTCAAGGGGGAGGGAAAATTTACTCGCCCTGAAATCAATTTACTCGACCGACTCCATTTTCGTAATATTCGCCTGACGTAAACATAGCGTGAATCACTGACGGAAAACAAAAAATGAAATTGTAATTAAAATATCGGACGTGTTAGAAAAGACTTAAAAAATTTTTAAAAATAATAAAAACAAAATTTGATATTTCGTTTTGATAATAGCATTAACATTTTGTTGATAAAACTTTGCTTTTATTAAGTTTAAGACCTTTTAACATCAGGATATGCTGTTTTTTAAGCAATTGAGTGGAGGTACATAACTTCGTAGTATCTTTCTTCTGTTTGACTACAAACTCCATCTCATAGGTGATAAAAAATAACTAATCTGATTTTATTAACGATTTCTATAAAAAGATTACTTGTATAAAATTTTAAATTTTTCGGTGCGTGGTTGAAAGATGTATGCGTAATTTTTATTTTGTGTAAAATGTTTGTTTATTCTTTTTTTAGGCGCGGAGTAAATATTGAGTCAAGGATAATATTTTCCAAATGAGTTTCTAAAAATCTGTGAGCGTCTTTAATCTTGGCTCCGCTCTGCAAATGTTAATTAAACGAATGTTTACACTGACCGAGGCGATAAAGGCGAGACCAAAGATTCAATTAATGTCATTGTAGGTCATTCTATGTAACTTGTGAATCTTCAATAGCATGCGTTTGGGTTGTAAAAGTTGGGTTGGGTTTTTCTATATTTGAAGAGACACGTTTAATTGCGAGATTTTTAATCGACAGCGGGCGAGTAAGCAATAAATTTTAATCGTTAAATAAAGTTTTTAATCGACTGAGCCGATCCGGCCAGTGAAATCTCAAAGTCTGTATAATATATATATATATATATATATATATATATATATATATATATTACGGAGTTATACAGAAATTTACGGAACATAGAATTAGCCGACATAATTGAATTTTTATTTATTTAAGATTATTTGTAATGGATACTCGTATTTGAGTTTCCACACACACATATACCAACACACATATATATATAAATATATATTTGAGCAGAGAGAAACACTCGTTACATTCATACATACATTAATATATATATATATGAGTTAATGATCATTTATGGATCGGAATACGACAGGATGATAAAAAGAAAACAGACACTAAAACATGAACTCGGCTATTTTCATTTTCAGTTTTGTTTGGCTCGGTTTTTATCGATTTTATATATATATATATATATATATATATACGAGTGAATAAGGAACGAAAAAAATTACAACATTCAAAACATTAATTTAAAATAGCGCTCGATATATAATATAGTGCTGTGAATATTTATTATAAATTATAGTTTAAAACATGTACAATTTTTTATCATATTTGTACATGTTCTAAATTATAATTCATAATATATGTGTATACATACATACACACACACATATATATATATATATATATATATATATTATTGTTGTGTTATATATAGTACTATAATACACATTTATACAATAAAAATGTCCATCCATGTATATATATATATATATATCTATATATATATATATGTGTGTGTGTGTGTGTGTGTGTGTGTGTGTGTGTGTGTGTGTTTATGTCTGTGTACATGTGTGTGTATGTGTGTGTGTAAATCTTATCTTACCCTTTTTCACGATAAATATCACGCTTATCTTTATCAAGGTAAACGTGATATATAACTTGATAAAATCTTTCAGATTATGAAACTCTTCAGCTAAGATAAATTTTGATTATTACTTTATTCATATATATATATATATGTGTGTGTGTGTGTGTGTGTGTGTGTGTGTGTGTGTGTGTGTGTGTGTGTGTGTGTGTGTGTGTGTGTGTGTGTGTGTGTGTGTGTGTGCGTACTTAGGTAATATATGGAAAAATATTTACAAGTCCGTCAGTAATAATTTTATTTCTTGAATATATAAATATTTAACTGTTTGGACCGAATTGTTTACACAAATTATTGTAGTTAATTTATCCAGACGAAAGGAGTAGCGAGAGGATGGCAGGAGAAGAAAGAAAATATTTTATTGTTAAAAGATGAAGTAAGAGTTAAAATGTGTGGTTTACGGTTATATGTGGTGAAACAAGAAGCACATCCGATATAATGAACTCGAATTGAATTTTTCTTAGGATTTAACATTTTTAAATACAGAGCATTAAATTTAGAGACACTTAAATTTTTAGGAATTTTTGTTATTTTGAAACACGGCAGTTATTTTATCGATCAATGTAAATTTAACTTTGCATAAATTTCTAATCTGTCGAGAGCGACTAGGTTCCGGTGTGATGAAATTTTGTGATTTTCAAAAATTACACTTTAAATTCGGTGTACTTCGATTGATATTCAACTTGACAGAGAAATTTAACCTAATCACCGCTGAGATGTAACACTGGGGGAAAAATGAAAATAATACAAAATGGAATGATAACAGACTCATGATTAACAAGTATGCACAGGTAGCATTGAAGATGTCCTTTCCACAAGGCACAAGGTATCAGCGGATAGCGGAGTTCAAATTCAATTCGAGTTCTTTATAATCGCCTATGCGAAAATACCATTTGGAAAGGTATGAATACATTGAGAAATATGGATAAATAGTAGAGTAGACTGGGTCTACTACTTTGGTTGGTAACCAACTAGAAGTAAATCTTTGAAATAAAACCGGCCCTTGAAAAACTTGAGATGCATCAGGCTAACATGCCCAAGCCACTCAACTAATGCTAAGGCTGCAGTATATTCATCATACGTAGTTTCCCGAAGACCCCCGATGCACATGAATTGTTTGAGCTTTTTCTTGCAGCTTTGTGTGCACATAGCGTAACGGTTAGTGAATCTTTTTTTAATTATTTCACCCCAAGCATAGTGGTACCGCCATTGATGTGCAGGGAACTACATAAGACAATTAAAGTTTTAAACAAGAGGAGAGTGAAGACAAAGACGAATCAGCTACAGCGGGTGAAAGAGAAAGGGAAGGGAAAGATGTGAACACAGGAGCAAAGAAAGTTACGAAGGTAGAGAGAAAGGAAAAGAACAAGATACACGGGGTGGAGTTAAGTGGATAAGGGATGGGAATTGACTTTGCATTTAAATTCCTGGGGTTTGTAGCCTTCAGGATAGCAATTATATGGAAGGGAGTTCCACAGACGGGATGCGCGAGAGAAGAAGCTGCTGAGTTCCAAATGCAGTCGTGTTTGTTATATTCTTATAAATGTCCTTGAGGAAGACATGAATCCAACTCATAGCATCCAGCTATATGTTAAATAACAGGGTAAACTGATCTCTATTGCTTAGAGCTAACAGCCAGTCTAGAAAAAAGAAAACATTGAATTCGATAGGGTCAGTCTACCGTGCCTAAGACACACCCCTGCAGCTACGGCTACAGTACATGGCGTACTTCTACGACCTTCGGGCGTTATGGAACTCATTGTGTAACTATGTACCCTTTTATAGCTTTGTACATACATAGCGTATGTGCGTTGTGGTGCATTGGATATCGGCTCGGAAAGGTATTAATCCGTCTCTTTACTCCAGTTATGGGTTAGATAACAGGACAGATTGGGTTCTATAGCCTTGTCTACCACAGAAAGCAATGGCAACCTACTGAGGGATAATCTTCTGCCCAGTCAGTCATGTTTCTTTCGAGACATGATCATCCAAAGCGTGTATCACGTATGGCACTTAACAGACTGACTGAATATAATAGTTGGAAACATAATTAAAACTTCTACTGGCATAAAGTGGGAGATCGGTTTTTCTATTGTTTTGAAGTAATAAACTGATCCCCCACTAATTATACTTAATATAATAATGTAATATAATCTATCTCTTCTTCCTCCAGTGATGAGTTAAATGGCAGGACAGATTGGTTCTATAGCCTTGGTCGGCAACCAGTCTACCGCAGAAAGCAATGGCAACCTACTGCAGGATAACCTTCTGCCCAGTCAGTCATGTCTCTTTCGAGACATGATCACCCAAAGCATGTATCACATATGGCACTAAACTGACTGACATACAAAATAGCATTAAAACAATTTTCTCTAGTGTGCTCATTGCAATCAACCTCTGAAATAGCCATAACATGAAGGAACTGTTCAAATCATATCCGTAAATTCTTTGAGGTCATCTTATGTAATAATAATAGCGAATGCCGTAGTTCCGTGCGGCAATGCGTACGACTCAATGCTACACCTTATTATCCACTTCGTGACTTCATTCCAATGAACAGACGTCCTACTCATATTGAATGGAATAGATTATATTTAACAATAAGTATAGCAAAATTCGGTGGTCTTTCTAAACGACACTAATATGTTTTATTTTAATCAATTCAACACAAGTAAGGCGATAATGACACTAAGACAGAAGAGGGTACTGGGAGTTAAAGATAATGATGAGACGCTATAATGAATTGGAAGCCCAACTAGGTCCCACCCTTTTACAGTTAAACAAATAAGATGTAACCGTAAATTCTACTCCAACAGCTTCTTTTCTCGCGCTTCCCGCCTGTGGAACTCCCTTCCACAACTCTGCTTTCCCGACAGTTACAATCTCCAGGTGTTTAAATGTAGGGTCAATAGACACCTCCTCTCACGCTAACTCCCAACTATTCTCACAACACTCTCATCTAAACCAACCCTCATTCTCGGTATCCTCACCCGCCTATCACCCACCCTCTGTTATTTCCTATATTTAATCAGCCTTTCTCCACTCTACGTAGCCCCCTGCACAGTAGTGGCAGTGACATGCCTTGCTCGGGGTGAAACGCTTATAAAAAAAAAAAAAAAATCTTAAACAGAGAACAAGAGATAAACCTCGACTCCTAGTCAAAAGAGAGGGAAGAAACGAGAACCCAACAATAGGCGACCTGTCTAATCTTACTGTTCCAAAATAAATACTAAACAAAATTACATAATTTAGGCAGAGCTCTTAGAACAATAGAGTTGAAGTAGACGTTGAAAGGAACCTAAAACCCAATCCTAAACAGGGAACAAAGGATAAAAACTACTATGGTTTAAAAGATCTACGAAGAATATAAACCGGGCGATTGGCCAACCGATCTACTGTAATTGTGGAAAAATATATAGTAAATAATATTAGAGTGTAGGCACAGATCTTTGAAGCATAGAGTTAAAGTAAACTTTAAAAATAAACTGAAACCCAATCTAAACCTAGTGTAAATATTGTTCAAAAGATCGAGGAAGAGTGTGAATCGGGCGAGAGGCAAACCAATTTTCTCCTATATGGAAAAAGTGAATAGTGAATAAAATACCTGATTTTAGACTCTATATCTTAGAAGTATAAAGATGAAGTAGATTTTAGAAAGAATCGAAAATCCAATCTTAAAGAAATACATAGTGAATAAAATACCTGATTTTAGACTCTATGTCTTAGAAGTATAAAGTTGAAGTAGATTTTAGAAAGAATCGAAAATCCAATCCTAAAGAAGTACATAGCGAATAAAATACCTGATTTTAGACTCTATATCTTAGAAGTATAAAGTTGAAGTAGATTTTAGAAAGAATCGAAAATCCAATCTTAAAGAAGTACATAGTGAATAAAATACCTGATTTTAGACTCTATATCTTAGAAGTATAAAGATGAAGTAGATTTTAGAAAGAATCGAAAATCCAATCTTAAAGAAGTACATAGTGAATAAAATACCTTATTTTAGACTCTATATCTTAGAAGTATAAAGTTGAAGTAGATTTTAGAAAGAATCGAAAATCCAATCTTAAAGAAGTACATAGTGAATAAAATACCTGATTTTAGACTCTATATCTTAGAAGTATAAAGTTGAAGTAGATTTTAGAAAGAATCGAAAATCCAATCCTAAAGAAGTACATAGCGAATAAAATACCTGATTTTAGACTCTATATCTTAGAAGTATAAAGTTGAAGTAGATTTTAGAAAGAATCGAAAATCCAATCTTAAAGAAGTACATAGTGAATAAAATACCTGATTTTAGACTCTATGTCTTAGAAGTATAAAGATGAAGTAGATTTTAGAAAGAATCGAAAATCCAATCTTAAAGAAGTACATAGTGAATAAAATACCTGATTTTAGACTCTATATCTTAGAAGTATAAAGTTGAAGTAGATTTTAGAAAGAATCGAAAATCCAATCCTAAAGAAGTACATAGTGAATAAAATACCTGATTTTAGACTCTATATCTTAGAAGTCTAAAGATGAAGTAGATTTTAGAAAGAATCGAAAATCCAATCTTAAAGAAGTACATAGTGAATAAAATACCTGATTTTAGACTCTATATCTTAGAAGTATAAAGTTGAAGTAGATTTTAGAAAGAATCGAAAATCCAATCTTAAAGAAGTACATAGTGAATAAAATACCTGATTTTAGACTCTATATCTTAGAAGTATAAAGATGAAGTAGGTTTTAGAAAGAATAGAAAATCTAATCCTATACTGTTAGCAGCATGCTTTTCAGTAAAGGTTATATCTCATTCATAAGACAATTAGTTCTGTATTAGTAGTTTCGCTGACGAAAAGGGGACAAATTTCCAACACCTAAATAATTAGTCCATTTAAAGAACAGAAGATAGCCGAAGAGAATGACAAAAAAAAAAAGACTACAAATAAACACCAGCAAAAAGAGCAGCCCAAAATGACAAATAAAGGTGGGGGATACTAAAACCAAGCAGGTTCAAACATTTAAATACCTTGGAAGTGTTCTAACAGAAGACGGAAAGTGAGAAACCGAGACCCGAAGGCAAATTGGAATGGCAAAGGGCGCGTTCCAGAAATTGTGTAGAGTATTAGGAGACAGGAAAACTTCGTTAGAAACAAAGAAAACAATACTGGATTGCTAAGTGATATCAGTTCTTTAATATGGTAGTGAATGTTGGCCAATATCATCAAAGACGAAGGAAAAAATGAAGCAACTCGTGGACCGAGCATGTGAGCAATGATGAGGTTTTCGAAAGAATAGAAACGAAAAGGAAATTAATACTGAGCATCAGGAAGTAACAGCTAAATTTCCTGGAACATGCAATGAGGAAGGAGGGCTTGGAGAACCTGATACTAACAGGCCAGATAGTTGGAAAAAGAGACAAGTGAAAGCAAGGGATAACATATTTGAAGGGCCTTCTCAGGTAGATAACAGAACGAGGGTTGTGTGGTGTAACAAAAGAAAACTTGCTAAGAGCCACCAAAGATAGAGAGACATGGAAATCTATAATCGCCTACGTCCTGAAATGACAGGCACATAGAAGAAGAAGATATTTATTAGAAAAATATTTAGTTCTAATATGAGTCACTTAAGGGTCATACGTGAACTGGACAACAGTTTTGTGCAGAGTCGGAGCATGGAAATAGGGGTTTTATTTTGGTCACTTTAAGGAGAGTCGAGAGCGCATACAGGGGAAAATACAGTTGGTAGAAGAAATACGGTTAACGAAGGGTATATGTTATGGTGAAACACGCCTATTCTACAGTGAATAGGCTCTCTCACCTAATTTAATTAGAAATAGTAAGAGGAACCATCTTAGATCTTAGATGGTTTACGGAGCAAATGTAAACAATCTGTTCCATTAGCTAAGAAGTGCGAAATGTAATTTCTGAGACGTAATCTACTAACCATCTTAGATCTTATATGTCTTACGGAGCAAATGTAAACAATCTGCTCCATTAACCAAAAAGTGCGAAAATGAAAATTGCTGAACTTAAACTCAAAAAGTATGTGTCTATCTGGCTTCCCTGTAGATATGTGTCCCTAGCAAGTTTGAATGGCGTAGCTTAAAAATGTAGGCGAGCATAGGGAACAGTCACACACAGACTCACAAATTGCCTTTTATATATATATATATATATATATATATATATATATATATATATATATAGTTTATGTAAATGGGTTGTACAATTGATGTGATTATATGGTGGAAGATATGGCCAGAGGAAGAGATACACTTAAAATGTTTACAGATAAACATTGTGAAATATGATATGGAAAGAATGTTATATATATATTTCAGTGGTGTATAATTTCGCAATAAATTGAAATTTATATTGATGAAATAATTGTTTAATGTTAGAATGCAGGGCCAGCAAAATTTAAAAGAAAATAAACAGTGTTTTGAAAGGTGAAAACGGCAAAACCAAAGTTACAGGTGAAATTTGGTTTTGATAAAGAGCTTAGTCGAAATCAGAGAATATAAACATTCTAATATAGTGAACAAATGCGTGGCGGAAGGATGACGCGTCAGACAAAACTTTCCTATCTGAGAGAGAGAGGGGGGAGAAGTGAGAGGGAGGCAAGAGAGACAGAGCGGAAGACGGGAAGATCGGGAGAGAGATGGAGAGCGCATTGGATTGAGAAGAGAAGACAGACCCCCAGCAGTCAACTGACCATCGTATGCGCGTGTGCTAACTCTCCGATCTAGCTCCACTTGACACACTCACGTCATCGGAGAAAAAGAATAAAATATAAGTGTATATTTTCATAAAACCCTATTCGTTGTTAATCGTTTGACGGCCCAAGACGAACGCAAACTTTGGTTCCTGCTTATTTTTGTGAGTATTCAACAGCTTGTGCTATTATCTATATTACTACCGTTCCCACTTAAGTGCAATAAATCGGAAAAAGAATGGATTAGCTTCTACTTCTGTTCAAGAAAAGTGAGAGGAGTATGAACCAAGTGATTAGAAAGCTCATCTATTCCTATGTAACCCCCTGCAAAACTGGCAGTAAAATGCCTTGCTTGGGGCGATAAGATTATAAAAGAAAAAGTCACAGACATCCTAGCTATTTGTGAAAATAATTTTAAATCTGCAATCTTCTCCTCGGATTTACCGATTTCTGTCTATCTTCCTCACTTTAGGGAGCACTTCAATGTTCACATACATGGCCTGGGTGTTTATGTCTGCGAATATTTTCCGCTGGTTAGGGAACTTTCTCTTGAATCTCCAAAGTATTCTTGCGTGTACCTCTGTCTCTCTCTCTCTCTCTCTCTCTCTCTCTCAATCAGGTATCGCTTCTTTCTCAATCGTTCCTCTTCCTCTCATGACTGTTACGTTCTAGATAGTATACCTGATACTATAGACAATTATACATTCATTTGCAAATCTGTTTATGTTTGGCGACTTTAAGGCCCTTCATACCAAGTAGCTTAAACACTCTGTCACTGACCTCACTGCCATCCAAACCGTGCACTTCTCATTCACTCAATCAATTAAACAAGTAATGGAATTCGCAAAGAATTTCCCTAGTAACCCTGAAAGACACACTTCCTTTCTAGATCACTTCTTTACTTACATCTCTGAGTCATGTCGTACGATGGTGCTCTTCTCAATTGTCAACTTTGATCACGCGGTCGTCTCTGTAAACAGAACCGCCTACCAACAAAATATATTTCTGTTATCAACGTGCGGATTGGGACTTGTTCCGTGATTTCATTCGTGAAGTCACCTGGAATGAAGATTTAATCTTGTTGCTAGACTTCTATGCAAGGGCGTTACAGGATGGTTGTTTGATTTAATCCAATCGTTCCTATCAAATCGTTCATTTTGACAGAGTATCCTTTCAGATACCTGATAGCTACATTCCTTGATAGCTACATTCCCTGATAGCTACATTCTCCAAAAATGTCAATCCAACATCAATTGCCAACTTCTATCTTCTTGAATCCTATTCATCTTTTATCATTTCTTCACACGAACGCATATATCACTCAAGACTCTTTTCTAGATCCTAGACTGTTACTGATCTTCATCAATGTTCTTCATGATGTCCTCAGTTAACAAGTAGGCATTTCTTTAGAATACATTACTATGTAATATCGTCTCAATAGAACATGTCAAAGCTGACAAAGAAAATCTGGTTGTTGTTAAACGGGGCAGAAAATGGCTTGTAAATCTTACTGCCTCCAAAACAAAACTGCTTTCTTTTAGCCAAAACAAAACTGCTCTCTTTTATTTCTGGTGCTAGTCTCGTTGAAAGAAGCACACTGCACCTCTTTCTCCTCACTCATTCAACCGACCTGAAGTAGAACTATTACATTGAATCAATATCTGCAAGGGAAGTTGGGTCACTGTGCGGTGCCAAAATGTATACTGTGTTAAAGTCTCAGTCAGTTAAGTGCCCTACGTGATACCCGCTTGGGCAATCATGTCTCGAAAGATACATTACTGACTGGGCAGAAGATTATCCCGCAGTAATTTGCCATTGCTTTCTGCGGTAGACTGGTTGTCAGCCAAGGCTATAGACACAAATCTATTCTGTTATTTATCCCATAACTGGAGGAAAGTGACGGATTGATCCTTTCCCAAGGGTATTTGCGCTTAAGTGAATACAACGAATTCAAATGGAATTCGAACTCGGCTCCCTGTTTTGTCGTTCCGAATAGATATCCACTGCACCACAACGCACATCACCTTGCCCATTTATAGATCTACCATTTGTATGTGCATTGAATACTGTTACCATATCTGGTCTAGTGCTTCTGCTATTCATCTCGATGCTCTTGACAAAATCCAAAAGATATGCAATGTAATCGATCCTAACATGGTCTCTCGATATCAGTCACTTTCACACCGAGCTGACGTCATTTCCTCTGACTTTTATACGAATATCTTTATGGCAACTACTCTGGTGAGCTTTCTTCACAGGTGTACCGACCACATGAATTAAGTGTGGTATGAGATTTCCATCCGAGTTCTATTATTAGTTAAATATGACGGGCTCTTCTATTTCAACAGTTTATTTTTCCGCAGTTCACGCCTGTGGACCCCTCTTCCATTTATTTGATTACCTTATAGCTAAAATCTCCAAACATGTAAATGCAACGTGAATTGCCATCTATCTTCTTGAATCTTATTCATATTTTGTCCTTTCTTTCATAACTATTGTACCCAGTCTTTTCTATCACATCACTCCTGTATAACTCCCTTCCGTTTACTCGCTTCCCTGATAGCTACATTCTCCAAAAATGTCAATCCAACGTCAATTGGCGTCTTCTATCTTCTTGAATCCTATTCATCTTTTATCATTTCTTCAATACCCACTGTACTCAGTTTTTCTTTCACTTCCCGCCTGTGGAACTCTCTTCCGTTTACTCGCTTCCCTGATAGCTACACCTTCCAAAAATTTAAAGGTAACGTCAATTGACATCTTCTACCTTTATGAGACCTATTTATTTTTTATACTTTTCCTAAACTATCCTTTACCTATACTTCATTTTCACTTTCTGTAACTTCCTGCGTACGAGAAATATTTCCGCCGTATGGAGTACTGCTGCCATTTATGGTCAGGTGCCCTTGCCGTTCTCCTCAGTGTTCTTGACAAGCTCCAAAGGAGAGTCTGTAATGTGATAGGTACTGATCTGGCGACTCGACTGCAGCCACATTCCCATCGTCGAAATGTGGCCTCCCTCTGTCTCTTCTATAAATACTTTCATGGCTTCTGCTCGGATGAGCTTAAGTCACTGATGCCTCCTCAACAGGTGTTTACCCGTGCAACCAGACTGGCAACTGGGTCCCACCCATTCACAGTCAGGTTAGCCAAATGCAGACGACAATTCTACTCCTGCAGCTTCCTCTCTCGCACTTCCCGCCTGTGGAACTCACTCCCGTATTCTTGCTTTCCTGACGGCTACGACCTCCAGAAATTTAAAAGCAAAGTTAATACTCACCTACTAACCACTGGACTCTAGCTCTCTCGCCTCCCCTGTATAATCTTCACTTTCTCTCCGCCCATGTATCTGTCATTGCACCTGCTTTCTCAGCTTTCTATTGTTCCTTTCTAACTAGCTTGTACTCCTCACTCTTTTTTAATTAATCTTTCTACATTTATGTAACCCCCTGCACATCAGTGGCGTTTCTGCCTTGCTCGGGGTGAAATGATTAAAAAAAAAAAAATAGTGTGAAATGATTACACAAATACATGTCTCGTCATGTAAGCCCATAATAAGAATATATGTGGGTTCTAACTCGTTTTAAAATGTAAACCCTACCGGTTTGTATGCGTACGCGGATCGGAGAGCGTAATGTCCTTTTTCATCTTTCTGTCGTGTCTCTATTCACGAATAAGCTTTGGAAGATTCCCTGGCGTTTTCAATCCTGTGGTAGAAGCTTCCTTATGGCATTAAAGAATAATATGTTGGTTGATACTAGCGTGACATGAGATGCGATGATCGGACAATTTTTGTCATTGGCCAGCATGCTCGCTTATAGCCACCTCACGATCCCCGGCTTTCTAAGATCATGGTACTATCTGTGCTCCCTGACTAGTATCATATATTTTCAATGTACGTAACATAAAGTGCACCAAACATTCCTACTCTATCCCGTAAATCTCGCAGGATAAGCACTGATGTTCCTCTTTCCAGATATCTTACACATTGTCCTAACAGATACCATCAACGTTCTTTGATCTTTTGCATTACTGTTGATAGGGTTCCATACAAATATTAATTAATCTTTCTCTCAGTTCAAATAAAAGCTCACGCCTAAAAACTTAGTGGAACAACCAATAAACTTTCCTTATTGCATTAAACAATATGTTGGTTAACACTGACATTATTATGACATAAGATGCGATGATCAGACAATTTTTGTCCTTGTCCAGCATGCTAGCTTATCACCACCTCACGATTCCCGCCTTTCTGCCTAAGATCATGTTACCATCTGTGCATCCTGACTCGCATCATATAATATATTTTCAATGTATGCGACATAAAGTGCACCAAAAATTCCTACTCCAGACCGTAAATCTCACAGGATAATCACTGACGTTTCTCTTTCCGGATATCATACACATTGTCCTAACAGATACCATCGACGTTCTTTGATCTTTTGCTTTATTGTTGATAGGTTTCCATACAAATATTAATTAATCCTGCTCTCAGATCAAATAAAAGGATACGCCTAACAACTTGGTGGAACAACCATTAAACCTTTATTTCCGTTCGTTTCGAAAATATCCGCGTTTCCCTGTGAAAGAATGAACCTATTCACCATGGCTAGAATGAATCTTAAATTTATTTCATTTTTCAACTCAATTTCAGATCATTCAGAATTTATGAAACGTTTGAATTTCCCTAATTTTGACATCAGTCACTGGTTTAAACAATTTTTATCCAATACAAGCCTCAAGAGCTACTCAGTGTAGAGTTTACTGAATGAACTGTGTTATATGAATATAATGGCAGGAAGTAGAAGGTGAAGATTATGAGTATCTAAATCTAAACTTATGTATAAATGAAACTCTGTGTATGTGTGTCTGTGTGTGTGTCCGTTACCTATAGACGCCGAAACGGCTGAACCGATTTTCTTGGAAATTTACACAGTTGTACTATAAGCGTCTGCGAGTCTTCTTAGCTAGGTTTGTGTCGCGGTACCCCGATAAATATCGAAAATCTATAATCGAAAAAATCGGGTTATAGTACGACCGATTTTAATCAAATTTGATCCACTCATAGACAAAGACATAAGAAACGATATTCAGAAGTTTCAAGGTTGCAGTTCTTACAATAGTGCAGAAAATCGATAATATATATATATATATATATATATATATATATATATATATATATATATATAAAAGGCATGATGTTTGTGTGTGTGTCTGTTTATCTGCCTGAATGTCTGTATTTTTTCAGCTCTTTTATTTTAGTTTTTGCTTTGGATTTGGCTCTAAGTAGGTATAATTGTAGTTCATAGTCTCAGCCATGATATCATTTACTCAGAGGATTTATTTAGCTTTCAAAATTCAGTTTACGACGAAAAACATATTTGATATTCATAGCAGGAAATCAAAATTTGACTTACATCCATTCATTTTTCTTTCAGTCTACGGTTTCGCTTTAACTGGAAACAACTATTACATTTTAGTCCTTCGGGCCAACGTCCAAAGAGTCTGAGCTTCAGGACCATGGATTAGTTTTAAAGCTTTCATTACACCCGAGCAACACCGGGCTATACTGCTAGTATGTAGGATAAATGACTATTCATTCTAGACGTAAAGTTGTAGTCTTACGGGAAGCATTTGAAAGTTAGTTCTAGAAAATAACTTCCTCCTTACTAATGGAATACGGAAGGAATGAGGGTGATTCATCTCTGTGGACGTAGCAATGATGAACACAGCTGTAAAAGTTGAACTGGGGATATTAAAGACTGACATTAAAGAATGGAGTATTACCCTGGAACTGGTGATAAATTAGCAACAGATTGGCAATATAATAGCAAAAGATTGGCAATAGAATAGCAACAGTCTTGCGACCTTACGTCTGTGAGGAAAGAGGCTGAGAGGTGTGAAATATATCCTGTGCGACAAAGCTACGAAAATGATCTTGAATTCTGTCAAAGTTTGACCAGTTCAAACCATTTTACGTTGGCAAATCTTCCCCAATCCATCGTTTACTGAAAATAAAATGAATATTTGAACTTTTGGAACGTAAAATTTTATTGTTAATAGGGGCGTTCACAGTTTAGCTAGAAATTGAGTCTATCATGTTGGAAAAATATCAAAACTTGATAAAACGTCAAAAATTTGGTTATTAAGTTATATTCTTTTATATATTTTTAGAACGTTAGAAATGTTTGTAGAAAATCTTGTTTTTCTTGCGTTAACGGGCGGAGGGATGAATAATACAAACCATTCAAATGGTGAAATTTAGGACTTATTCGCAAATGTATTGAATTATTTTAAAATTAAAAAAATCTTAGTGAAAACATTTTACCGCTCCCCCAACACCTATTTAATTTAACGAAATTTTGAGGAATATTTTTATACCACTTAATATTTACATTAGATATTCGCAAATATCCTTGGGGAATTTATATCATGAATTTATTTTTGTAAAATCGGAACCCTAGTTACCGAAGATCTGCTCTGAATCGTAAAATAAAAATAAAAATAAAAATAAGATATTATTTAATTAGCAAAGCTTTTAATTTCATTTACTGAATAAGATATTTTATATGTACTATTGTCTTAAGAAAACTATTTTTCGATGAATAATTAATCTAAAAAAATAACCTTTTTTATTCTTTTAAACATTTGATTAGAATAATTTATGAAGATATAAATAATTTAAATTTCTCTTATAATTTCTACTAGTTAGGTGATATTGCTATTAAGAAAACAAAACTATATTTACTAATCATAAAATCTAACTATATTTCATAGAACACCACTATACTATAAATAATTTTGAATTTTCTTTTTGTGTGCATACACTTGCTGTATTTTTGTAAATTTAAGCGTCCATACATGGCATTATCAGAATATAAGAACGATAACTTCTGTAAATATAAAGCCAAAGTACCTAAAATTCAATAAAACATTAGATTACATTGAATATTTTTTCAAAATTTTTATGGTTATTAGGGATTTAAACGTTATACAAAATAAGCCCTGAATTTATATTCCTCAAGTAATTTGTACGAAAATAGCTACCGTAAAAAACATTATATCAATTCCCGTCTGCAACTCATGCTAAAAATTCCCTTAAATAAACAGCTACCACCGTGTTTAAAAATATTTCTGCGATATTTTACACTTAAAGTAAGTAATTTTTTTTTTCAGGTCAGATGAATTTAATTTCAAATCAGCAGATGTTCATCAAATCAAGCTCCAGGTAAGTCTATTTTATTTTTTAAATACATTTTTTTAAAAGTGAATTCCGTTGTGATAACAGATGACTAAATTGGCGCTAAATGAGCGATTTCAAAACAAGAACTCCTTCCAGTCAATTTAAATTAGTTTTGAAAGACAGAAAAAATTATTTTTCTTATTGGAAATATTGAATTTAATCTATTTGCTTGAAATTAAAACTTAAATAAAAACTTTACAAAAGAGGTTTCATTTTTTAAAAACTCTTTTAAAACTTTAAGTTTTGCGTTTCTTTAGACATGCCGAAGTTGTAAAGTTTTCATTTTAACTGTTTTTTTTTGTTTTTATTTTTATTTATTCTATAAAACTCGAAAGAACAATCTGGCTAATATATAACAAGAAGTTTAAGAACAAAATAACATTGGTGCCTCCGCAACAGACTCCAACCACGTCTATTGAACAGGTGTAGAGGCTCATCCCTTGTTCCCTGTTTAGGATGTGGTTTCCAGTTTTCTCTTTTCCAATCTTCTCACTCTTTTTTTTTTAATTGGAGTAGAAAGACTAAACTATTACCCGGTTCACACTCCACCCACGTCTATTGAACAGGTGAAGAGGCTCATCCTTTGTTTCCGGTTTAGGATGCGGTTTCCGGTTTTCTCTTTTCCAATCTTCTCACTCTTTTTTTTAATTGGAGTAGGTAGACTAAACTATTGCCCGATTCACACTCCACCCACGTCTATTGAACAGGTGAAACGGCTCATCCCTTGTTTAGGATGCGGTTTCCGGTTTTCTCTTTTCCAATCTTCTCACTCTTTTTTTCAATTGGAGTAGGTAGACTAAACTATTGCCCGATTCACACTCCACCCACGTCTATTGAAGAGGTGAAAAGGCTCATCCCTTGTTTAGGATGCGGTTTCCAGTTTTCTCTTTTCCAATCTCTTCAATCTTGAATATTCACCTGCAGGGAGACAAAAGGAGCCAGCCATGTTGAAAAGTAAGTTTATTTGACTTCTACAATACCTAGGCAGTGTTCTAAAAGGAGATAGACACAGAGATCCAAAGGCGAATTGGCATGGCAAAGGACGCGTTCCAGAAGATGAGCAAAGTACTAACACACAGGAAACTTTCACTGGAATCAAAGAAAAGATTACTATGTGATGTTAATTCTTCAATACGCCAGTGAATGCTGGACAATATCATCGAAAATGAGGACAAAATTTGAAGCAGCAGAAATGTGGTTCTACAGAAGGATGCTGCGGATATCGTTGCTGAGCACGCAAGCAATGATGAGGTTTTCGAAAGGATCCAAACGAAATGTAAATTAATACTGAGCATCAGGAAGAGACAACTGGGACATGCATTGAGGAAGGAGAGCTTGAAGAACAGGCCGGATAGCAGGAAAAAGAGACAGAGGAAGGCAGCGGATAACGTATATGCAGGGTCTGATCAGGTGGATAACGGAACGCTGGTTGTGAGGTGTAACAGGAGCAAACATACTAAGAGCCACAAGGGATAGGGAGACGTAGAGAACCATGATTGCCTACGCCCTGAAGGGATAGGGCATATAGAAGAAGAAGAAGAGGAAGAAGAAGAAGAAGTGCGTTCAATTCTCAATGGGTGCCCCATATTTTCGGTTTTGAGTCAAATCGAATCTACGCTTAAAAACATTACAACTGATCAGAAAATAAAATCCTTACGTTTGCTTTAATAAGCCCCTCAGACGGCAAAACGGATCGTCTAAGATGTTTTCCTTTTATATATATATATATATATATATATATATATATATATGCGTAAATATATATACATGTTTTCGTCTTTTCTTTATACATATATATATATATATATATATATGCGTAAATATATATACATGATTTCCTTTTTTCTTTTTATATATATATATATATATATATATGTGTATATATATATATATATGTATATATATATATATATATACACGTGTATGCGTAAATATATATACATATATATTTAATATTTATTCGGATTTGTGTAACTTTATCATTAATTTGGTGTAAATCGATTCCTGTGGAATACACATTCTTAGATACTTCTTCTTCTTCTATGTGCCCTGTCCCTTCAGGACGTAGGCGATCATGGATCTCCACGTCTCCCTATCCCTTGTGGCTCTTAGTATGTTTGAGCCTGTTGCTCCTGGCAACCCCCGTTCCGTCATCCACCTGATCAGACTCTGCAAATATGTTATCCGCTACCTTCCTCTGTCTCTCCTTCCTTCTATCTGTCCAGTCAGTATCAGGTTCTCCAGGCTCTCCTTCCTCATTGCATGTCCCAGGAACTTCAGTTATCTCTTCCTGATGCTCAGCATCAATTTCCTTTTTGTTGCCATTCTTTCTAACACTTCGTCGTTGCTTGTATGCTCAGTCCACGATATCCGTAGCATCCTTCTGTAGAACCACATTTCGGCCGCTTCCAGTTTTGTCCTCATTTTTGATGATATTGTCCAGCATTCACAGCCGTATTGAAGAACTGACATCACGTAGCAGTCTAGCACTCTTTTCTTCGTTTCTATTGAGATCTTCCTGTGTGTTAGTATTTTGCTCATCTTCTGGAACGCGTCCTTTGCCATGCCAATTCGCCTTCGGATCTCCGTGTCGCACTTTCCATCTCCTGTTAGAACACTTCCTAGGTACTTAAATTCTTGGACTTGTTTGATTCTGTTATCCCCCACCTGTATTTGGCATTTTGGGTTGTATCTTTTGCTGATGACCATGCACTCAGTTTTCTTAAAGTTTATTTGTAGTCCCTTCTTGTCACTCTCCACTGCTACTTTCTGTATGAGATCCTGCAGTTTCCTTTCCGTGTCCGCAATCAGTACTGTATCGTCCGCGTATCTTATGTTGTTCAGGTTGTGGCCTCCAATAATAAATCCTGGTGTGTCATCTAGGGTCCTCAAAATATTCTCGCTGTATAGGTTGAACAAATCCGGTGAAAAGACACATCCTTGTCTTACGCCTTTTTCTATCTTTGTGTATCTACTGAGGTCGTTACCTGTCCGTATGCAGGCCGTTTGCTGTAGAGATTCTTGATTATTATTATATCTTTGCCGAAAATGTCGAGGTTGCCTATCATTTCCATCAATTCTTTGTGTCGTATTTTGTCGAATGCTTTCGCGTAATCAATGAAGCATAGGTACAAGTCTTTCTTCATTTGTAATGCCCTTTCGGAGAGCATCCTAATCATGAATATGGCGTTCCTTGTTCCAGTGTCTTTGACGAACCCGCACTGTTCCTGCCCTATCTCTGGCCTGATTCTGCTTCTCGCTCTATTCATCAGGATTCTGACAATCAGTTTTGTAATGTGACTCATTAAGCTGATAGTTCTGTGTAGTTCACACTCGTTTGCACCTGGTTTCTTCGGCATTGCTATAAATATCGACTTGCATAGGTCGTCTGGTATTAGATTCATGTCGAACTTTAGCAGGAATTGAATTTTTATTATTCAATCCCTGCTGAGATATGACATCGGAAAGAAGAAATGAAAACAATGCAGCATAGGGCGATGTCGAGCCCGTGTTTAACGACAATTAACAAAAATATGGCCATGGCACTTGGGTTTGTCTCTCCCATCAGCGACAAAAAACACCTATTCTCGTTGTCCGGAGTCAGTACTTAGAACGTTATAGAATACCACGCTCTGTAAGCTACACCGTAGGAGTAGCAAGCTTGTGAGGTATACAATCTAGTTATACCAGCAAAAGACCACGATGTTTCATGCTATTTCTGTCCTGAAAGTTGTCACAATCTGGATTGTCCATTATGCATGATGCCAAACATAAGATCGTCACAAAAATTGTTTCCCGTTGTGCTAATTGCAGTCAACCAGTGAAATTATCAGATATGTTTTAATCCCATTAGCAAATTATCAGAAACTTTTTCTAATGTCATCAACACATTATCAGAAAATGTCTTCTAATCCATCAGCAAATTATCAAAAAATGTCTTCTAATCCCACCAGCAAATTATCAGAAAATGTCTTCTAATTCCATCAGCAAATTATCAGATAATATTTTCTAATCTCATCAGCAACTTATTTTTAGATAATATGCTTTAATCCTATCAGCAAATTATCAGAAAATGTCTTCTAATTCCATCAGCAAATTATCAGAAAATGTTTTCTAATCCCATTAGCAAATTATCAGAAAATATGTTTTAGTTCCATCAGCAAATTATCAGATAATATTTTCTAATCTCATAAGCAACTTATTTTTAGATACGTTTTAATCCATCAGCAAATTATCAGATATTTTCTAATGACATTATCAATTATGTTTTCTAATGCCATCAGCAAATTACCAGATAATATGCTCTAATCCCATCAACAAATTACCAGATATTTTCTAATCTCATCAGCAAATTATGAGAAAATATGATTTAATTACATCAGCAAATTATCAGATATTTTCTAATTCCGTGAGCAAATTATCAGATAATATATTTTACTCTCATCAGCAAATTATCAGATAACGTCTCAATGATCATGTTTTGGTTAATTTCACTAATTCTACAATTAATTTTTCATGAATAAAATTATGTTTCCGAAAACCGTCTTTATTTTTGTAACAACCAATAATTCCATCTGCAAATTTGTGTACATGATCAAATGATCTTGGCAAATATTTTGATGTACTTTCTTTTTTAGTTCCCTAATTTCCGTGTTTTCCGAACGCGTCCGAGCACCATTGCAGTGTCGTCAACTTCATTTCTCGTACAGCACATGTTAGGGAGAAAGTTCCCACGAAAAACTCCTACCTTGAGGAACAGATTCAATGAAGCACTCTTCATTGGAAAATGTAATGTTAAACTCATATGTCTGTTGCGTGACAACGAGTTTCTGTAAAAGATTTCTCAGCCATTCACTGTATTTTACCAGGCCGTCTTTCTTCTGTCTGTTTCTTATCCTATATGCTAGCCCTCAAAAAAAATGCTAGCCCTCAAAAAAATGCTAGCCCTCAAAAAAATGCTAACCCTCAAAAAAAAAAAAAAAAAAAAAAGAAAGATAGAGGCTATAATCACACCTGGATAGGACATTTTTGCCGCATTAATTCTACTTCTACGGAGTTGAATTATGAATACATTCTCTGTTTTTCAAATTAAGAAAAAATTTAATTCAAAATACTCTTGCATAGTTGCTTACCTAACACTACCATTTTAAGCTCTTCAAGTTAAACCTCAATCGATATATGTCCTCCTTATCTTCACAAATGTAATTTTTTACCACATCCTCTTTCCTTGATATTATGAACTCCATTCAGCATAACCATTTTAGTAAGACTGCCTTTCAATTTAATCACTTCAAAAAAAAAAAATATTCCTAACTCATCTTCCTTCCTTCATATCGCACTTCACTTTCATTGGAACCATTTTGCCAGTAACCCTCTAGACTACAATATTAACATCTTCAAGTCAAGGGTCAATTATTATCTATCCTCTTTATTTACATACTCTTTCATTCAATCTGTATTCTACAACATGAGTTATTTAAATCCCGAGTAAATTATCATCTGGTCTCCTTACATTCATAATTTTCAAATCCTACAATTCCAACGTTCACTGTCCCAAACGAGCTTTAGTCACTGATGCCTCCGCAACAGGCGTTTACTCGTGCAACCAGACTGGCAACTGGGTCTCACCCATTCACAGTTAGATCAACCAAATGCAGACGACAATTCTACTCCTGCAGCTTCTTTTCCCGCACTTCCCGCCTGTGGAACTCGCTTCCTTATTCTTGCTTTCCTGACGGTTAAAACCTCCAGGAATTTAAATGCAAGGTCAATTCTCATCTCTTAACTACTTGACCCTATTTCTTTCCACACTGTCCTGTGGATCCTTTCCTTTCTTTCCACCTTCGCAACTGTCATCACATCTGTATTCCCATCCTTCTCTTGCTCCTTTCTAACTGGTTCGTCCTTCTCTTCACTCTCCTCTAATCCTTTTACTCTTATGTAGCCCCCTGCACATCAGTGGCGTTCCCGCCTTGCTCGGGGTTATATGATTAAATAAAAACAAAAATGCCACACTGTCGTCATAGCTATTTTAATAGTAACATTGAGTGTTTTTCGAGCTTTGTATTAACCCTATAATACAAAGTATTTCCCTATAAGTAAACAATTGGTATTTCCCTATAAGGAAACATTTGGTATTTCCCTATAAGGAAACATTTGGTATTCATTGACTGAGCAGTCAGTACTGCTTTCATTTGAAATTTATAAAATATTACTCTTAAAAAATTTTTCAGGAAAATATTTCTTTCAAGGCTTGTTTTCATACTGTATCAAATATGATACGAATGGCCCTAGAGGGTTAAATGGAATTTACCATCAAGGTACCTTATGCAATGTTGGTAAATCCGTGTTGGGTAACGTGGGCAAAAAGTTTTGTAACCAGAAGCCAGTGGGGAATATAATTCGGTTGCCGATAAAAGCGACATCTCACAGAGGCCATAAAGATAATGTTGGCGTGACGGCAGACTGCAGTGATTTCCGTTTCTTTATTTACTTTTTCATTCCGTTGAGGCACAAGTTCGCATTTCAGAAAGGGATTTAATTTCTAGTTCTTAAATATACAATCACGTTTCTTCTTCTAGAGGGATTTGAACATAAGCATAGTTAATTGAAATGTTAAATTATCTAAGGAAAAAAAAGGCACTGTAATTGAAATGCACTCAAGAGATGGGAAAAGCATGTAATACTACAACATTAAATCACGTTTCTTCCAAGGAATAATAATGATTTCATCATTTAGAAAGCAATTAAAATCGAATTAAAAATTATTTCCAA
The DNA here is from genome assembly GCA_037127315.1 of Ascarosepion bandense. Taxonomy (NCBI): domain Eukaryota; kingdom Metazoa; phylum Mollusca; class Cephalopoda; order Sepiida; family Sepiidae; genus Ascarosepion; species Ascarosepion bandense. The sequence goes on along the minus strand of JBBBDQ010001298.1, from coordinate 619,123 downwards.
ACGAACCGTTTGAAAAGAAAACCTCAAAAATAAAAAATAAAAAATAAAAAAATTAGAATTATTCACTCTGGAAAATAATTTGTTTTAAACAAAGTGCAATATCTTTTCGTCATTTTAACAAATTTACGAAATTAATTTCAAGGTCAATATACACGGTTGTCTAAAAGTAAGTGGACAGTAAATGAGAACATCTATTTGAAGATTACATGTACAATTATCTTTACAAATACAATTATCAAATTAGTTTTTTTGCGTACAACGATACATCACTTAAATTTTCTGAACGCAGGTGTTCAAACTTTTGTCCATCACAATCTGCACAGTTTTGAAGTCTACCCCTCACGCTTTGACACACCTATTCTATAGTGAATAGACTCTCCGACCTAATTTAAGTAGGAGTAGTAAGAGGAACGAGGGTCAGTCGATGTTGGGCGATAGTAGTCGACAGTTAGTCGAATACGAAAATAGTCAGCGACCTGGTAAGATTACACTGCGTAATATAGATTTTATCAAGTTCCTAATGTTTTGTACGTCGAACATATTAGGACCGACTTTAGCACAAATACTAGCCTCCACTGCGAAAATAACGCCACAACAAAACATTTTTTCACAAGTGTGTTTTAATTTCTTGAAATTCATGTTATATATAATTTTTAAAATCACCAACACTTGGTTTTCGACTATAAACTTTGTCCCCGGGTACTCCCCTAAAGAAGAAAACTATTGAGGTCAATTCAGGTGAAACAAAGACAAGAGTGCTGGACTGTTATGTGATATCTGTCCTTCCGTATAAAAGTGAATGTTAGACGATCTCTTTATGGATGAAGAAGCTCAAGACAGAAGAAATGTGGTTGTACAGAAGGATGCTGAGGATGACAACGACCGAGCATATGAGCAATGACGTGGTGTTGGAGAGGATGCTAACAAGAAGAAAAGCTGATATTTAACATCGAGAAGAGACAGCTGAGGTTCACGTAATGAGGAAAAAGGGTCTGGAGAATTATAGGCCGTCCATCTGCTTAAGCCCATCAAGTATGTCACGAAATGTTTTCCTACTATACGCCCTGTGTGTATCAGATTCTCCAAGCCGTTTCTTTCTCATTACGTGTCTCAGAAACTTCAGCTGTTTCTTCCTCATGTTAAACATAAATTTCCTTTGTCATTACCATTTTCTCCAAAGCCTCTTCGTTTCTCACATGTTCGGTCAATGCTATCCTCAACATTTTTCTGTAGAACTACATTTCCGTTGCTTCGAGTCTTTCCATCATCTTTGATGAGATTGTCTAGCATTCGTTGCAATATAGGAAGACAGATATCCCATAATAGTTCAGTAGACTTTTTTTTAAGGATGTGCGTTGTGGTGCAAGGATGTACCTTGTGGTGCAGTGGATATCGACTCGGAACCACAAATCGGGTAACCGAGTTCGATTTCCAGTTGAATCTTTTGCATTCACTTACGCACATATACCCTAGGGAAAGGTATTAATCCGTCTCTTCCCTGCAATTATTGGTTAAACAATAGGACAGTTTGGGTTCTCTAGCCTTGGTTGGCAAACAGTCTACCGCAAAAAGCAATGGCAACCTATAGCGGGATAATCTTCTGCCCAGTCAGTCATGTCTCTTTCGAGACATGATCGCACCAAGCCTGTATCACGTATGACACTTAACTGATTTGCTTCCAATCAAATTTTACTGTCTCTCCGCTTACCTTTTGGAATGTTTCCTTTGCCAAGCAAATGCATCTTCCGGTTTCAATGTGTCACATCTATCCTATGTTAGAAGATTTCCCAGGTATTTAAATTTCTGTACCCGCCTGATTTTAGTATCCCAGGTCTGTAGTTAACATTTTCAGAACCTCTTTTTACTGATGGCCATTCATTTAGTTTTCTTGTAGTTTGTGTTTAGTACTTTCTTTTCGCTTTCTTTAACTACCTTGTGTAGGTGTTGTGATTTCATTTCCGTGTTTTGTTTGATTTTAGTGTCCCCAACCTGCAATTATCATTTTGGGTTCCTCTTTTTACTGATGATCATCCATTAAGTTTTCTTGTAGTCTATGTTTAGTCTTCTTGTTTTTGCTTTTCTTCGCTACATTCTGTAGGAGGTTTTGTAGTTTTCTTTCTGTGTCTACTATCAGCACTTTGCCATCTGCGTATCTTATATTGTTCACATTGTGGCCGCTAATTACGAATCTCGGAAACACTCTCAGACTGTACTCATTTTCTCATTCTTGATAATGGATTTCTTCTATACTACACAAAATGTCCAAAGAAAAAGGAAGCTTCAATAATTTCTATTTTTTCTTGTTATATGAGTCTATGATGATCAAAGCAATGACGATCATGTTTTTCTACAATATACGATCCCTTGTAGCTCCTAATAACTTTTGCCTTTATTGCCACCCTTTATTCGCGCAAACCCAACAGTTTGGTGATCCGCTGTCATCCGCATAATTCTCTATATCTAGTGAGTGTCAAATTCTCCAAGCCTTTTCCTCATTATGTGTCCAAAGGATTTCAGCTATTTTTTCTGATTCTCTTTCTAAGTGTTTTTTTTTCTATTTTTAAGAATAAATAATAATACTTATCGGCTCGCAATGAGAAATCGGAGAGCTGAGTTCGAATTCCAGTTGAATTCGTTGCATTCACTTACGCACAAATAACACTAGAAAAGGTATTTATCCGTCTCTACTCCCTCCATATATGGTTTAAATAGCAGGGCAGATTGGGTTCTATACCATTGGTTGGCAACCAGTCTACTACAGGAAGTAATGACAACTTACTGCTGGAAAATTTCTGCCCAGTCAGTTATGTCTATTTTAAGACATGATCACCCAAGTCTGCATCACCACGCATGGCACTTAATTAATTGACTTATTCGTTGCTTGCAGGTTTTTTTCCATTACATTTTCAGTATTCTATTGTTTCAAGTCTCTCTTTAGCTGTACGGAAATTATTAAGAATTTATTATTGTATAGAAGAGTTGATATTACGTAGCAGCTCAGCACTCTTTCCTTGGTTTATAATTGCAATTTTCCAGTTTCTTAATACCTTGTTTTGGTTATGGAACGCATCTTTCTTGTGATGTATTTGTATCATCGGATTTCGATATCAGAGTTTCTAATGTCTGTAAAAAAAAAAAAAAATGAAAAAAAAAAAAATTTCCCAGATATTTAAATTTTATATTAATTTGATTTTGGCGTGTCCATTTAGTACTTCAGATCTTGGGTCATTTCTCTTAGTGAAAATCAGACATTTTGTTTTTTTACAACTGATGATTTCTCTTCCTTTCCTCCAATCCACTTTTACTATAGCGTCTAGGGCGTCCTTTAACCATCTTTCCATGAGAGCCATCAACACAGTTTCATCTGTGTACATCATATTGTAAAGACTTCAGCCAGTGATGAATAATCCTGCTAGAATCTCCAGTTCTCTTAGAATAGCTTCGCTTTGAATAAAACACATCCTTGTCTTGTTCCTCATTTTATATTTTAACTAGCATTATAGCTCGGCGTTGCTCGGATGTAATAAAATGCTTTAAAACTAATCCACGGTCCTGGAGCTCAGACTCTTTGGACGTTGGCACGAAAGACTAAAAGCAATAGTTCTTTCCCGTTAAAGCGAAACCATAGACTGAAAGAAAAATGAATGGATGTAAGTCAAATTTTGATTTCCTGGTATCGATATCAAATAAGTTTTTTTCGTCGTAAACTGAATTTTGAAGGCTAAATAAGTCCTCTGAGTAATGGTATCATGGCTGAGACTATGAACTACAATTATACCTACTTGGAGCCAAACTCGAAGCAAAAACTAAAATAAAAGGGCTGAAAAGAATACAGACCTACCGGCAGATAAACAGACACACACACAAACATCTTGTCTTACATATATATATATATATATATATTATCGATTTTCTGCACTATTGCACATCTTGAAACCTCTGAATATCGTTTCTTATGTTTTTGTCTATGAGTGTATCAAATTTGATTAAAAACGGACCACTTCTTCTATAACCCGATTTTTTCGATTATCGATTTTCGACACAAAACCTAGCTAAGAAGACTCGCAGACGCTTATAGTACAACTGTGTAAATTTTCAAGAAAATCGGTTCAGCCGTTTCGGAGTCTATAGGTAACGGACACACACACACACACACACCCACACACACCCACACACACACACACACACACACACACACACAGACAAAGTTCTATTTATAAATAAGTTTAGATGTCTCTTTGCGAAGAATGTTAGAATAATATAAAACTGCAGAGTACAAGTCTAAAATAGATAATTAAGATATATTTTAAGAGCCAATAATTCTAAACATTTTCAGGAATGGTTTCTCCTGTAAAATATTATTCTATGACAGGCCTTTCACATACTAAGTTTTGTAGATTAAATTTTTGTTCAAACTAAATAGAATATGAGTTAACATTTTTATTCATCTGTCCCTATGACATCAAGCTAAATTTCTATTTAGGCATAATTAATTTCAAATTAAATTCATTGTGAAAAGACATCACACAGAAATTAAACAGCAGACAGCAGGGGGTAAAAATATGTCATAAATATTTCATTCGAGGAATAAAGAATTTACCTTGGCAATTAAAAAAAAAAATGTATGAAACAGCCGGATCACAAGAATGGGACGTTTGAATGTTACCACTGCAACAAAAGTGATCTGAATTTCAACACGCCCTCTTATAAAATATTACAGTTAGTGTATATACACTACCGGCCATTATTATTAGGAAATACCAGTGTTTTAAAAAATAATGTATTTCATACTATTCTTTTGTATTTATTGTCAAGTAAATAATTGTAAATGAAAATAGAATGGTTCTTTTGTTAATACTGCACAATAACATTTACATCAAATGAAATTATAATAAGTTAATAATTACCTATATTGCAGTTTCATCAATGAAAGGAGGAAAAAATTTAGGGTGGTTTGGACGAATTCATCTTTGCTTTCTTGCCTTGTAAAATTTTGCAAAGTAATAACAAAAGAACCATTCTATTTTCATTTGACAATAAACACTAAAAATGGTATGAAATACATAATTTCTTTTAGAAAACTGGGCTTGCCTAATAATTATGGCCGGTAGTGTATATTCAAAGTAAATATCTGTCATATAAAGACTGGTGCCCATTAGGACCATCAAGAGGCAATGTATCACCTAGGATCAATGTAGTCGCAGTTCGCCAAAGAAAGTTTTTTTTTGCGTGTGTATTTTTGCGTATAATGAAAGACTAACTGGCTCACAGATACTAGATTGATCCTGTCATAAAATGACCCCCCACTTGGAACCAATTGGCACCAGTTCTCCTGCGACAGATTCTGACAGGTAATAACCAATACTTGCAGTAAGTGTACATATATATCTTTATACTGCTAAAATCATTTACGTAAAGCGTTGTTAGTGTAGTGATATCATGCAAGATTACTATTCTTATTAACCGCTTTCGAGTCCTGGGCGGCGCACAACGCAAAGGGTTTCTTTTTTATAAAGTAACTTCTAACCTTCTAACTTTTAAGGAATTGAATTTTAGAATAAATAAAAAATCCACCAATTTTATAGATAGATAGATAGATAGATAGATAGATAGATAGATAGATATGAACAGAATTAGATAGATAGATAGATAGATAGATAGATAGATAGATAGATAGATATGAACAGAATTAGATAGATAGATAGATAGATAGATAGATAGATAGATAGATTTTGGAAAAATGAGTGACAAGGATAGATAGATAGATAGATAGATAGATAGATAGATAGATAGAGATAGAAATAGATAGATAGAGATGAAATAGATAGATAGATAGATAGATAGATAGATAGAGACTGAAATAGATAGATAGATAGATACATACATACATACATACATACATACATACATACATAAGTAAAATAGGAGAAAATAGATAGATAAAAATGTTACGGAAATCAACGAATTAAAACGAAACTTGGTTATAAGCAACCGACAATTTGAAATGAATTGTTTGAATAGATAAAAATAGATGATAATCGACATCATTATATGACTGCATACTGTCAGATACATGCCCGCGAAGCACCGTTGGTGTAGTGGTATCATGCAAGAATCCCATTCTTGTGAGCCGGGTTCGATTCCCGGACGGTGCATGCACTGTTTCAGTAAATTTGATTTTAAATTACTTAAAATGAAGTGATTCCACTAGACTTCGACTGAAATTTTATTAAAAAAATAAATATATTAATGGATGGATGTGAACAGACTGAAATAGATAGATATGAATAGAATGGGCAAAAAATATAATGTTTTAACTTTAATGTTTTAGTGAATACTGCTATATTTAAGAGACGCTTCTTTTGTTTTTTTAAAAAGAATATTTGTTTATTCTCATCTACTGTACGAAATATTTGATGAATATGATTAGATCAAATATGTGAACCCACTTAAAATTACATTTAAGTAAAGAAATCATTCAGATAAATAAAAGATCCATCCATTTTTCCTTGATAGATAGATAGATAGATAGATAGATAGATAGATAGATATGAACAGACTGAGATAGACACAGATAGTTAGATAGATATAAACAGAGATAGATAGATAGATAGATAGATAGATAGATAGATAGATAGATAGATCTAATCTAAACTTATTTATAAATGGAACATTGTCTGTGTGTGTGTAGACTCCGAAAAGGCTGAACTGGTTTTCTTGAAAATTTACACAGTTGTACTATAAGCGTCTGCGAGTGTTCTTAGCTAGGTTTTGTGTCGAGGTACCCCAGATAAATATCGAAAATCGATAATCGAAATAATCGGGTTATAGAAGGAGTGGTCCGATTTTAATCAAATTTGATACACTCATAGACAAAGAGATAAGAAACGATATTCAGAACTTTCAATGTTGCAGTTCTTACAATAGTACAGAAAATCGATAATATATATATATAAGGCAAGATGTTTGTGTGTGTGTCTGTTTATCTGTCTGTATGTCCTTTATACAAATCCACACTTTTTATCCGATTCTCACCAAACTTCATATAAATATTCTTTAGTCTGATTTCCACGACCAAGGATTAGTTTTAAAGCTTTCATTACACCCGAGCAACGCAGGGCTATACTGCTAGTAGATAGATAGACAGATAGATAGATAGATAGATAGATAGATAGATAGATAGGTAGATAGAAGGTCCCACGATAAATATTGACTGGAGGAATCGATATTTATAGTAAATATAGATTTGCATACTATAAACGAATTCTCTCAAAAGCATCGTTGGTATAGTGGTATCATGCACGACTACTGTCCTTGTAAGCTGAGATCGATCCCCAGGCGTAAGGACTTTTTAATAATTTTGCTTCCAAAAGAGTGTATTTTATTCTTCGGCTAAAATGTTACTTAAAAGATAGATGGACGGATGTGGGCAGACTGAAGTAGACATATTATGAATAGAATGGGCCAGATAGGTTATGTTATAATGTATAAATTATTGTTAACCTTTAGATCTGTAGACTTATATATATATATATATATATATATAAATGGTATCCATAAAGTTCGTGTGTACTTTAAAAAAATTTATAACGTTTTGTATTTGTGACAGAAATAATCTGTAAAAATATTATAAATCAACAAGATGGAACATTTTGTCACTTTGCTCTGCGTGTTAGACAGTTTCTAAATCAGGAATTTCCTAACAAATGGATCGCAAAGTTTGGGCCATTATATTGGCCTTCACGTTCGCCACATTTGACTCCAATAGATTTTTCTTTATGGGGACATGTGAAAACAATTGTGTATGCAACCAAACCTAGTTCATTAGAAGATTTGAAAGCAAAAGTAACTAATGTGATTTCAGGCATTACTGTAAATCAGTTGGCAAATGTTTTCTGTGAATTGCAAAATCGTATTACCCTTTGTATTGCTAATGATGGAGTACATGTGGTAACTTAAATAAAATGTCAATAAAACTTTAAAAATATAGATTTACTTCTTTCTAATCCTTTTTACAAATTATTTCTATTGCAAATGCAAATAATGCTATAATTTTTTAAGTGCACAAACTTTATGGATACCCTATATATCTCAGCTATTGGGCGTGTATAATGATAATATACACGCTAAAATGTCTGCCTTCTTCTACCGAGCGCCCATAGCTCAGAGGTAGAATTGCCGACTGAGAAAATACTTTAAACTAACTAATATCAATATTGGTAAATGTTTTCTCAAATTAGTAGACAAACATTCTAATAACAATAATCCTCTACGAAAATTTCTTAATAGGAACACTCTAAAAATCAGCCACTCTTGGACCTCAAATATAGACACCATTATAAATTCTCATTATAGGCAAATTCTAAAGAATTTATGAAATAATGACTCTGAGTCCGGAATTTTAAATAAATGCAATTGTAGCTCCTTGGATGCCTGCCCGGGTGGAGGGCAAACGTAAATCCACACAGGTAATTTATGAAGCTCACATTTCACCATCCAACAACAAGAATAATTATTGGACCTATATTGGTATCTTTTAAGCAGAGATATTACAATCACAGGTATTCGTTTTCGAACCCAGGTCAAAAATACCAGACAGCCATTTCACGGAGATTCTGGAAAATGAAGGAAGAAGGGCTGAACCCTGTAATTAGCTGGAGACTGATAGATTCAGCCCGAATTCCGAGTAATTTTCGTGATAGGTGCGATCTCTGTCTGCAAGAATAAATTCTAATATTAAAATACCCAAACCAGCACCTACTCCTGAATTTTAGAAAGGAATTCATTAGTAAGTGCCGCCATAGAGCGAAATTTGTGAACATTTCAATTTTAAATTCTAATTTTAGTTTTTAAGAGAGTAAATATAAATTTACTTGTTTTTGATAAATTAATTTAATTTTTAAATAGTAATTTTAACCCCTCTACCTTCCTCTTCCTGTCTCCTTTGATTATCTACCTTTATAAAATATGGATACTTTTAATAATTTAACTCCCGATTTCTTCTGCAAGTATATATATCTTTTTCACAACATAAATTTTTATAAAAATTTTTAAAAATAAATTTTAGAAATTTTTTAAATTAAGTTTTATTTTATTTTTATTTTTATTTTTTTTATTTTTTTATTTTTAATTTTATTTATATCTAGATTTATCATTAATTAGATTAACTTACTTAAATTTAATTAAATCACATATCAGCTTTTTTCCCCTAAATATGTTTTTCATAATTTTTTTTCTAATGCTTTAACCCATTTATAAACGCTAGGTTTGTTTGACGCGTATCGAGCGTCTCTAAAATATGGAAATTTTTCTTTTTTCTTTTTCTTTATCCTTATTACCCTTTCCTTGCTTTTCCTTCTGTTTTGTTTAACCCATTTCTCAATTTAACACCACTTCCTATTGCATCCTTTAACCCCTTTTCCCTTGTAAAGCTAGACAAAGCCAAATTTTCCAGTTTTTTCACTTACAACGCTATCTAAAAGCAAAATTGTCCAAAATCTAAAAATAGACGTTGATTACTAACCGATTTTTTGTGACGTAAATTTCTTAATTCTTAACCTTCATTTTTATTTCATTTTAAATGTGGTAGTTGACGATGAGATAGATAGATAGATAGATAGATAGATAGATAGATAGATAGATAGATAGATAGATAGATAGATAGATCTGTTTTGCTGTATCACAAATCATCAGTATGGTTAGACATCCGACTGACGGATTCTACATCTGAGCTATGGCCGATCGGTAGAGGAAGGAGGACTTTAGTGTGTTATATACAATGTATACACTCGCCAGTAGCCGAGACGAGAGTGTTCAAATTCATTACGGAATGAACAATGCTTAGATGCATGAGTAGCTGTTTTTTTTTTCAAAGTTTATTCTTTCTATATATATATATATATATATATATATATATATATATATATATATGTTTGTGTGTGTGTGTGTGTGTGTGTGGAGAAGGATAAATATATATATATATATATATATATATATATATATATATATATATATATTTGAATCATATCACCTCGAGCAAGGCGAACACGCCACTGATGCGCAGGGGGGTACGTAAGAGTGAAAAGATTGGAAAAGAGAAAAACCGGAAACCACATCCTAAACAGGAAACAAGGAATGAGCCTCTTCACCTGTTCAATAGACGTGGGTGGAGTGTGAACCGGGCGATAGTTTAGTCTATCTACCCCAATTTATATACTAGAAATGCATTGCATATTTTGATATGCAACCTATCTCGTTCTTGTGAACTTAGTCAAGTGGTCATAGTGATTTAATCTTGCTAATGTCGGCCATCCGTTATTTTTTTTTTTTATCCATGGCTTGGAGCGATGCAAACCATGCGTTTACTGTTAAAACGATTTTAAAGACTGGCGAGTCTGTAATTGTAGCACAAAAAGCTTTTTGTGCTCATTTCATGTTATGTCGGAATAATGCTGTTCCAGATAAAAAAAAAAATCGATATTGCTATGGGTGGAGAATTCCAGGGTCACAGGATCAGCGCTTAAGTGAATGCCACCTGAATTATCTCGAAACGTTTGGACTACTGGGTGATGGAAAACTTTAGAAATCGTCTACAACAGCGAATAACGAATAGAAGCCATCGTTTGAATGATGAACCCTATTGACCCTTTTTGACTAGATTGAAGTAAGAAGAGAAATATTTTAAAATCGCAATTTTAAACGCACTTGTGTTCGTATCGTTGAAAAGTGAGACAAATGTGTAATATATAAAAAATAATTTTATTGGCAACATTGGTATCATTTTATTGGATTTTAATGACTTAGAATTTGTTAACTGGTCTATGAAAATGTTATATATATATATATATATATACAGCCTTTAAGATTTGAAAAAAAATCACACGACCGGCGGTCGAGAGATAGGGAAAATTTACTCGCCCCAAGATCATTTTACTCGACCGACTTCATTTTCTTAATAGTTGCCTTACATAAACATAGCGTGAATCGCTGAAGGAAAGCAAAAAATGAAATTATAATTAAAATTTCGAATGTGTTAGAAATGATTTAATTTTTTTTAAAATAATAACAAAATTTGATGTTTCCACTTAATAGCAGCATAAACATCTTGATGATAAATTTTTGTTTTTTTAAGTTTAAGTCCTTTTAATTTTATTTTTGTTAAGTTTAAGCTCAGTTAACACCATGATATGCTGTATTTTTTTCTTTTTGGCAATTGAATGGAGGAACCTAAATTCGTAGTTTCTTTCTTCTGTTTGACTACAACCTCCATCTCATAGATGATAAAAAAATAACAAATCTGATTTTCTCAACGATTTTCTATAAAAAAATTACTTGTATAATTTGTTTTTGTTGAAATAAGTATGCGTATTGTTTTTCTTTCAAATGTACGTTTTTACTTTTCGTAAGCGGGAAGGAAATATAGATGTTGAGTCAAGGATAATATTTCTATATTTCACAGTTTCTAAAAATCTGTGTGCGTCTTTAAACTGGAAGCGTTAATTAAACGAATGTTTACACTGACCAGGAGGATAAAAGCGAGACAGTAGCTTGTCAATCTGAATTCGATTTGCCCGATCTTCCTTTGAAGACTGCAGGATGTCACTGTCTTTTGCTGAACCACACATTTCGACGTAAATCAGGCGCCATGCATAAGACCAAAGGCTTCAATAATGTCATTGTAGGTCATTCTAAGTAACTTGTGAACCTACACTGGCATAAAATGGGTTGTCAAATCAATCAGATTTCCTTTTTTCTATATTTGAAGGCACACGTTCATTGTGAGATTTTTAATCGACCGCGGGCAAGTAAAACAATAAAGATTAATAGCTCAATGAATTTTTAATCGACTTAGTCGATCGAGCGAATGAAATCTCAAAGGCTGGATATATATATATATATATATATATATATATATAATGAAGATTTAACAGACCGAAAATATAAGACCAGTCTGTGAAACAGCCAGTTCACCCTTCTAATAATAATTGCAACTGTGCAAAGTCTCTTTGGTAGTTATGAGTTATCGCCCCCTGACCCGAGCAAGTTACTGGTTCACTGTAGCCTGGTATTCAACTCGCGACTCTTTGGGTCAATTCACTTGGACTAACCAACATCTATATCAACTGGGCCATCTGGATACAGACGTACAAATGGCAACAAAGTTGCGGATAGTTCGAATAATGTAAATAGTGTATATATTACCTCATTACAGAAATATTAAAACAAAAACGTAAATGTTTATTGTTGTGTTTGGCAACAGAATGCAGTGCCATTTGAATTAGTAGATTATAACTAAATGTATTTTGGATTAGACTAATCAGTCAGTTAAGTGTCATACGTGATACATGCTTGGGCGATCATGTCTCGAAATATGACATGATTATCCCGTAATAGGTTGCCATTACTTTCTCTGGCAGGCTGATTGCCAGCAAAGGCTACAGAACCCAATCTGTCTTGTTAATTAACCCATAACTGGAGGGAAGAGACGGATTAATACCTTTCCCAAGCGCGTACTTTAATGCAATGAATTCAACTGGAATTCGAACTCGCCTCCCCGATTTCTCGTTCCGAGCCGATATCCACTGCACCACAATGCACATGCATTAAACTAATACCATCCATCCTTTATTTGATTCTTCGACATCCCCTCTAACTTGTTTTTTTTTTCACACTGTAACCACGTGTGCACCAGTCGCGGTCTTTACTTTCTTGGGGTGAAGTGATTATTAAAAAAATCATGAACTGTTTGGAAAACGCACGAAACAAAATTTATTCTCTGCAAGAGAATATCTTTTCAGTTTACACTACTTGCGGGCATCTACACAAGCCATTGTTCATAATAAATTAGGGGTATCGTAAAGTTTGGCCGCGTTGGGTGTCTAAAAGAAGCAAAATATGCAGACGTTTCTTCACGATCAATCGAAAAACTTATGTCCGGAAGTACTGAAGAAGCTCGTTATACGGCACCGAAGCCCAGGAAGTCTATATAGAAAAATGACATATATATATATATATTGTTCTTCGTGAGTGGAAATAAAGAAGTTGTGCACCTTTACTTTCATTATTTAGTTCTCCTATTTTCCTGGTGATTTTAAAAATATATTATTCTCTATGACAAGACTGTTGTGATGTGTAAATATCGTAGAAAGCTACATGATTTCGCCTCCTCCATGTACCTGAAGTTCGCTCTATTTATGAGTTTATCTGATTTGCATATCACGCTACACCTCCCTGAACCTTTAGTTGCTCTACCGATTCTTCTGAATGCTCTGGATGGTTTACATCACTCTTTTTTTCTTTCTTTCATTTCATCCTCTTTAATGGGGATCTTTGTCTCGATTCCTCTTCTAGGTCTGTTGCTTCCACTTTCCTCCATGTTGGGTTGTTTTGGTTTTCCTATTCCCTGTCTCTTCTTGCTGCTTGGTTCGCATTTCTACACCTTCGGGTTCGAATTTGGCTCCAAACTGATCAGCGTGAGCTATTTTTCTTTTATACGAACCTTGCTCTTTCTGGATCTACCTTCTTGTTTCTTTTTTTTTAGCAGACTTTCTACCCTGTAGCAAACGAGATGGCTATTGGGGCTCTAATTTGTTGACCATTAAAGCTGATGGGCTTTACTTTCTATCCGACTGAGGAAACTTCGATAGCTTAAAAGTAAATTAGGAAGATAGGCCTCTATTCTCATTACTAGGCGAAAAAAAACCTTTATTCCCCTTTTTACTCTTTCGACCATTCTTTCCGTTAATGTGAGAATGGTTCATGTAGCACAGTGGCTCCCAATCTTTTGGCACACGCGACCTCTTACCTAAAAGTTTGAAACCTATGCGACCCCCTACTTAGGGCTTACTATGAGCAGCTTAATTTTATTTTTATTTTCTGTGAAGGACAGGGAAAGAGACATCTAAAAAGAATTTTAAAATTCCGTAATTATTTATTACCGCATTGGTTCAACCTGAATTCACAAAAAGAACATACATTTCTTAAAATAATATTATCATAGGTTTAAAAAGCTATCCATCCCAGCTAATGTCTGCTGTTGCATTTCAGCAGCAAGCTTTGAGATTTGTGGCCGCGTGTTTGTTAGCGCCAGTCTCATGTCATCTCCAACATCCAATCTGTTCATATTCTTTGTGTTTATATTGACAAGAGTGGAAAATCCTGCCTCAAACAAGGACACGTCAGGCTATCATGTTAACATTGGAGTATGACTGATACATAGCTGACCAGAACTGGATGATAGTGCTGAAAAGAACAGGTACATACAAGACACAAGACAGATATAAGGATAATATACGCATTAATCTTTTTTAAGGCTTAGAAATAACAACCTTTAAAACGTTTGTCATCACTTTGCACCTAAACAAAAAAAAGCTGCTCAAATGGAACTTCCCTATTACGACTGAAATACAAAATACGATTCAATTTAACCCCAAATAAAATAATAAAGTAAAAGTAAAAATAAATGGTATAGTTTTGTACTTTGCTTGAAGCATTGTGTATATTAAGTGTATGGTTAGGTCTTGAAGGTTGTCACAATGTGTTTGCTAAAATAAAGGAAGGTAAAGAAGTTTTTGGGTATTGCTATTTATTATACATTAATATTTCGAGATCAAAATCTCATCTTCAGAATGGCAGAGGAGCGTGTGTCTGTTCGAGTGAGTCCGTACCTTTCAACGAATGGTCATTCCTGGCTGCTGCTGCTGTCATTAATTGTCGCCAGTGCTTGTGTGTGTGTGTGTGTGTGTGTGTGTGTGTGTATGTGTGTGTGAGTGTAAGTGTGTTAGAGCATGTGTGTGTGTAAGTGTGTGGTATATATATATATATATATATATATATGTGTGTGTGTGTGTGTGTGTAATTATTGGTGGAACCTTTTTCTTGTCTGATGATATCAGTCTTCTTCAATATGTGGTTTATGTAAGTAAAAATGAATAGATAAAAATAAGTAAAGATATAATTTACATGCAAAATGGAAAACTACTTCCATTTATGCAACGTCCGGGAATCAAAACCGGCTTACAAAAATATGAACCTTATATTTTACCTCTACTAATCTGTGCGTTTTTCGCTTAATAGTCATGACATATTTAGAATGTACCTCAATGATTTCAGTAAAACTTTCGTTTCGTGAGGACAAACGCACTCTGATGGCATTGTTACATTTTTAATGCTAAAAAACAATTATCTAATGCTATGTTTTATTTTTTTGAAAACGATTCGCTTTAAATTATGATTATCAAACTAAATATAAATCACACACACACACACACACACACACAATAACATGTGCATCAAATGAACAGTTCTGGTGTCCGGTTCTTGTGCTCTCTTCCCCATGCTAGTCTCTTCTTCTTGTTGGCTGACGGAAGCAAATGCTTCCTGGATGTCTTGTGAAGTTTTGCATAGTAATAATAACAAAAGAACCATTTTTTATTTAGAATTATCCACTTGGAAATAAATACTAAAATAGAATGAAATACATCATTTAAAAAAAAAACTGGGATTGCCTAATAATTATGGCCGGTAGTGTATATATCCCATTAAGAAAGGCTTACGGCCATTTCACATTGAATACACCGATTCTCGCTCGATCACCGAAGTTAAGCAACCTGGTCAGATGGGTGACCGCTTGGGAATACCACGTGTTGTAAGCGTTTAGTGACGGATGTGCGTTGTGGTGCAGTGGATATCGGCTCAGAAAGAGAAATCGGTGAGCCGAGTTTGAATTCCACTTGAATACCCTGCATTCACTTAAGCACTGGTACCCTTAGCCTACTACTTGCGACCGGATTCAAAATTCTAGGAGGTAAATACTGTTTCATCCTATAATTCAAACACTGATATGTTCTACCTTTGTAGTCGCATCTACATTCAAATTTGTCAGTGACAGAATTAACATGATGTGGGTATGAAACAGTGTACCACGGCGTGGTGTAATGGTTAGCAAGCTCGTCTCGCGAGAATCATTATAACTGAGTAGTGAGTTCCATCTTCACTAGACACCACATACTTTCAGCTATGTGTCACGTCTGAGCTACGCTTAGAAAATCATCTTCCTCCAGGGTGGGGCGCAGGGCTAACAACCCTACCCCATAAAAATTTTGTTAAGGAAACACGAAAAATGCTGCCCTACTCACCATTGGGTGTAAAGGAAAAAAAAAGTGGTGTAAAACATTTTTGTGAATGGAAGAAAGAATTACTCGAGCAGAAAATATTACTCGAACACACACACACACACACACACACACACACATACATATATATATATATATATATATATATATATATATATATATATGGATGTGTATATAGTAGCAGTATAGCTCAGAGTTGCTCGGGTGTGATGAAAGCTTTAAAACTAATCCATGGTCCCGGAGCTCAGACTCTTTGGAGATTGGCACCAAAGACTAAAAAGCAATAGTTGTTTCCAGTTAAAGCGAAACCGTAGACTGAAAGAAAAATGAATGGATGTAAGTCAAATTTTGATTTCCTTGTATCCATACCAATTAAGTTTTTTTTTTTTGTCGTAAACTGAATTTTGAAGTAAATAGTATCATGGCTGAAACTAAGAACTACAATTATACCTACTTAGAGTCAAACCCGAAGCAAAAACTAAAATAAAAGGACTGAAAAGAATACAGACATACAGGCAGATAAACAGACACACACACACAAACATCTTGCCTTTTATATATATATATATATATATATATATATATATATATATATACTCGATTTTCTATACTATTGTAAGAACTGCAACCTTGAAACTTCTGAATATTGTTTCTTATCTCTTTGTCTATGAGTGTATCAAATTTGATTAAAATCGGACCACTCCTTCTATAACCCGATTTTTTCGATTATCGATTTTCAATATTTATCTGGGGTACCTCGACACAAAACCTAGCTAAGAACACTCGCAGACGCTTATAGTACAACTGTGTAAATTCTCAAGAAAATCGGTTCAGCCGTTTCGTAGTCTATAGGTAACGGACACGCAGACACACAGACACACACATACACACACAGATAAAGTTCCATTTATAAATAAGTTTATATATATATATATATATATATATATATGTGTGTGTGTGTGTGTGTGTGTATGTGTATGTGTGTGTAAGCGCGTATGTATTGAACACCTTCATAATCAGGTGGATGCAGTTCCCTTTCTGTGTATGCCCAAATGTGGTCTCAGTACTCTATTGTTGATGTGATTTGGGACTCACAAATACACTCCTGATCAAAAATTTAAGACCACTTCAAAATCTTTAAAAAGAATTTTTTTATGGATAGATTTTAAACTCCTCCCACTTAAGGTTACTAATACTACAATCTAAAAGGTTATGCAAGCAAAAAGCTACATTCCAAACATTTTATTTAGAAATTTACATTTTTATAAAATTAGGCGATTTACACATTATAAAAATTATAAGACCAGGGGTATAAATTGTTAGATCTCTGGCAATTCCAATGTTTTTAGTTCAGTTAGAGATTAGCAATCACTGCCTAAAGGTGTTACCATGCCTAAAGCAAACAAACTTACAAAAGTTGAGCATTCTTGAATTCTAGAATTCCATAAGCAAGGTTTGTCACAGCGGGCGATCGTTGCTAAGGTAAATCGCAGTAAAACTGTGATTTGCAACTTTCTAAAGAACAGTGAGAATTATGGAAAAGCAAAATCCTCTGGTAGGCCCCGTAAAATTTCTCCTGCATTGAGTAGGAGAATAAGACGGGTTGTTATGAAAGACGGGGGATTTTCTTCTAGTCAAATTAAGGCAGTCACAGATGCTGATTGCAGTCCCGTAACCATAAGACGACACTTAAGACAAAAAGGCATGGTAAATAAAAAGCGTAAACAAATTCCTCGGCTGCATCCACGTCACAAGTTGGGCCACTTAAAGTTTGGTCGTGAATACCAAACATGAGACGTTGAGAAGTGGAAGAAAGTCCTGTTTTCTGATGAGAAAAAATTCAATCTCGATGGTCCTGATGGTTTCCAACGATATTGGTATAACAAAAACATGCCTCCTGAAATTTTCTCCGCACGTCATAGTGGTGGAGGGTCCCTAATGGTATGGGGTGCCTTTTCTTACAGAGGGACGATGGAGCTCCAGGTGATGCAGGGTCGTCAGAGAGCGGCTGGTTGTGTTAACATGATACAAAAAGTATCTTTGATGACGGAGGGCCATCGTTTGTGTGGGGATGGATGGTTATTCCGACAGGATAATGATGCAATTCATGTTGCAAGACGAACCTTGACCTTTCTACAAGAAAATTGGGTCCATCTCTTGGGACATCCTGCATGCTCACCGGACTTGAACCCAATTGAAAATGTTTGGGGATGGATGACAAGAGATGTTTATCGAAATGGCAAACATTATTCAACAAAAAATGAACTTTGTGAAGCCATCTTCAGAAGCTGGAGCAACATCCCCCGCACCTTAATGGAAACGCTTATTTCTAGCATGCCCGACATAATTTTTGAAGTTATCAAAAGCAGTGGAGGTAGACTTCATTATTAAATTTGCTTGTTGAATATTTTCATAGAATTTTAGTCTCTGGTCTTATAATTTTGATCATGTGTAAATCGCCTCATTTTATAAAAATGTAAATTTCTAAATAAAATGTTTGGAATGTAGCTTTTTGTTTCTATAACCTTTTAGATTGTAATATTGGTAACCTTAAGTGGGAGGAGTTTAAAATCTATCTGTAAAAAAAAATTCTTTTTAAAGATTTTTAAGTGGTCTTAAATTTTTGATCGGGCTTGTATATATGAATGAAATAGAGATAAAAGTAAAAGTAAATAGTATGTAAGGGAAGAACTACTCACGTGAGTGCACCGTCCGGGAATCGAACCCGGCTCACAAGAATGGGAATCTTGCATGCTACCACTACACCAACGGTGCCCTGCGTAATGCACAGTGGCAATATAATAACATTGATTTAACACTATCGATTTCCTGCTTCGTGTTTGCTATGAAAGTGGTGATGCATTTCTTTTTACAGAGTAAGGAGAGATATTTTTTTATCAAAATACTTATAAATATAAATTCAGACCATTTGTATATTACATTTCAGTGAATATAAAAATGGTGTCCCCTACTAAATTTTCATCATTGACATGAACAGAGCACGGTATTTATGATCCTAATATTATTAGTGGGAGAAAAACAAATGCAGAAGTATGTGCATTAATGCTTTATAAATTAACTTAAAGTATTTGATATGAGGCTGTTTGAACTACTACATTTTTTAGGCATATAAGTCTCAATAATTTATTTAAGGCTAACAAGATTTTTACAATAGACTTGTATAAATAGAAGACATGTTCTTTGTCAGAAATAAATCTGTAAATTAGATTTCATTGACGTATTTTTGTAAAATATGCATTGTTGAAACTCAGATGTATTGCTTGTATTATTTTTTCGCTCAAAAATGTATTGCTTGTATTATTTTTCCATAAAAATTTCTTGCTGGTAATATTTTTTTCCATCAAAAATGTATTCCTGGTAATATTTCTCCTTCAAAAATATATATATTTATTGTATTATTTTTCTCTTTAAAATGTATTGCTGGGTTTTTTCCCCTAAAATATATTGCTGGTATTATTTTTTTGCTTCAAAAATGTATTGCTAGTATTTTGTTTCTTCAAAAATGTATTGCTGGTATTATTTCGTTCTCCACAAATGAATTTCTGGTATTATTTTTCTCTTAAAAATATATTGCTGGTATTATATTTTTCCCTTAAAATCTATTGCTGGTATTATTTTTTCTTTCAAAATGTATTGCTGGTATTATTTTTTTTCTTCAAAAAAGTATTGCTAATATTTTTTTTCTTTAAAAATGTATTGCTGGTATTATTTTTTCTTTGAAAACTGTATTGTTGTTATTATGTTTTATCTTCCAAAAATGTACTATTGGTTTTATTTTTTGCCTTAAAAATGTATTGTTGCTATTATTTTTCCTTCAAAAATGTATTGCTGCTATTATTTTTTCCCTTCAAAATGTATTATTGATAATATTTTTCTTTAAAAATGTATTGCCGGTAATATTTTTCTTTAAATATGTATTCCTGGAAGTTTTATTATAAATGTCTATTTTTATATTTTCTTCGTGTTTTGACTTCAGTTTAAGGTTCACTATATGTTCGTTGTGGTGCATTGGATATCGGCTCGGAACGAGAAATCGGGTAGCCGAGTTCGAATTCCAGCTGAATTCATTTCATTCACTTACACGCGAATACCCTTGGGAAAGGTATTAATCCGTCTCTTCCTTCCAGTTATGGGTTAAATAACAGGACAGGTTGGGTTCTATAGCCTTGGTCGGCAACCAGTCAACTGCAGAAAGCAATGGCAACCTACTGCGGGATAATGTTCTGTCCAGTCAGTCATGTCTCTTTCGAGACATGATCGCCCAAGCGTGTATCACGTATGGAACTTAACTGACTGACTGATTTGCCTATAGTTGGAACGCTAACAAGTGCTACCAACACCGGTCGGGGTTGACCTGGGAACAACAGTAATTGGTTCCATGCTTCTCAAAACTTTCCAATCAGAGAGCTTCCTGCCGGATGCAGTTCATCGTCAAACCCAGAATCTGATCTGCTAGGAAAACTAAATCTATTTAGAAATGATATTAGAATAATACGGAACATATAATGAGAGCAAATTGTTTGCATACGTAAAAAATCAAATGAGGAGTTACATAAAACTAAAAATAGGCATTGGACAAAGCTGCGTTTATATTAAATCTCTACTGTAGCCCTAACCTAAAAGAAATGGAGACCCTGCCAGTATTTATTATCGGTAGGTTTAATACTAATAGCATAAGATAACGCAAGAATATTGTATCGATGTGCGACTGGTAGTACCCTCTACACAGGCTGGTAGAAGAATTGCAAGAAGAGCGAACAATGGTCATTATGAAGCGAAAAAAGGCCAAAGTGCAAGTTACGAATTGGAGCTATAAACAGGAGGCAGGTATTTAAGTTCAAATATCTGGGAACCTCTTTAACAGACGATAAGAAATGGGACAACGAGATTCGAACACGTATAAACAGGTATTCCATAAGCTAAGCAAGGGGCTGATTAACAAGAATCTACTTAATATCTATTTAAACTGCTTGGAAAACCCGATATATTTAGAAAAGACGTTCGTATAATTCAGAGCTTATATTGGAACAAACCATCTGCATACGAATAGAATATAAACTGAGTACCTATATAGCAGGAGATGGCGTGCTCAGAGCCACCAGGGATAGGGAAAGGCGGAAAGCCATGATCGCCTAAGTCCTGAAGGGACAGGGCATATAGAAGAAGAATCTATATAATATTAAAAAAAGGGGCGTAGGACAAGTGAGAGTCGTCATCCCAGATTTATCAATCTTCTACAGCGTCGCTATACTAAGAGATCTGGAAAACCTGCCAGGATTGATCATGGGTAAGTTTAATTTTAACGACATAAGATACGCTGGTAACAATGATTGTCAACTTGCAAAGTAAATTCCAGGATCTGCTAGACAGGCTGGTAGAAAAAAGTGATGAAAATTGACTAACCATTAATTGCAAGAAGAGAAGAAATAATTGTCATCATGAAGACAAAAAAAGTCAATGGTGCGAGTTGGAATTGTCGCTATCAACATAAAGCGTGTATTAAAGTTCAAATATCTAGGAATATTTGCAGGGAATAACACACTCTCTGGTGACTGAGTGAATTAGTTTAAGACGCTTAAATGAAGAACTGAATGAGAGTCCAAAACTCCTTGTAGTTAATCTCCTGAGTATTTCTTAAAGACGTTGTGGCGAGTGTCTAAACAATTTTTTATATTATAACCGCTGTAAAACAAGTCAAAACACATTTTAACAGACGAGGGATAATACAACATGCATAGACGAGCAAAAGACACATTCCAAAGGCTAACCAAATTGCTGAAAAACAGAAAAACTGATATAGAAACAAAAAAAAGAGTAATTGGTTGTTATGTAATATCCATCTACGTATATCACAGTGATAGGAAAACATCGTTTTATATCACTAATGAAAACAAACTAAAGTCAGTCGAAATGTTGTGATACAGAAAATTACATGAACGAAGCTCTGAGTAAGCAAGGAGGAAGATTTTAAGGAAAAAAGGGAACAGAAAGTTCACTTAAACTGAGAATCAGGAGAAAGACAGTCGAAATTCCTTGTCTAGATAATGAGGAAGTTTTGTGCATGCCAGAAATGGGGACCGCACAAAATAAAGGAACAATCAGAATTGGAGAGAGAAAAATAAGTATATTAAACGTAAAGATACAAACTTGAACGCAGGTTAGTAATCCAGGAATACAGTTAGTAGGAAGTATATATACAAGTCTCTGAAGTGAAGCCGTAGTATGTTTAGTAAGTCCACGTCGGAAGCTGACGGATGCTGTGCAATAATATTCTGGCTGAGTGGAGCTCAGAGCTACTATGAACTACTGACGCTGTATTCTTCGTGAAACCTCGGTATCTGACGGTATTTCTCGGATCCCTGACGGATCTCACTAGGGCAGGAGTATATGTATACTTTAGAAAAGTTCATTAAGTTTTTTTTTTAATTGTGTCGCCCCAAGCAAGATATTTTACCGCCACTCTTGTGCAGGGGGTTACATAAGAGGAATGTTGTGAGGAGTGAGAGGTTGCAGGGAGTGTCAGGAAGAGAGTAGGAGAGGGAAGAGATTACCGATGAGAGTGGGGTGGACGAAGAAAAAGTATGAGAGAGAGGATGTAAGTTAGTGAGACAGGAGATGACTATTGACTTTACATTTAAATTCTTGGAGATTGTAACTGTCGGGAAAGCAAGAAGTGCGAGAAAAGAAGCTGATGGAGTAGAATTTGCGTTTACAATTTATTGGTTTCACAGTAAAAGGGTGGAACCTGTTGCTAATCTTGTGGCTCGAGGAAATTCGTATATAGGGAGTACCAGTGAGCTAAGATCATTGGGGCAGAAGCCGTGAAAGTATTTGTAGACGAGACACAGGGTAGTCACACTGCGTCGGTGAGAAAGCGATTGTATCCTAGCTGCATTATTACAGATTCTCCGTTGGATTCAGTCGAGGACACCTAAGTGGATAGCAGGAGCACCGGACCAGATATGGAAACAATACTCAATGCACGGGCGGATGGTAGACTTGTATATGTGCTGGATTGTTTGGGACGGGAAAAACTTCCTGGCCCTTTACAGAGAACCGACTTTCTTTGCAGGAGGATCTAGCTATAGATTCTATATAGTTATTCCACTTGAGGTCTGGTGTGAGAGTTAACCCGAGGAGGCGCAGTGTTTCGCTTTCAGGGAGAGAAGCCTGATCCATGTTAATGGGCGGGAAGAACGATTGTCTGTGGTGGTTATTAGACATGGAAAAAGGGGAGACCCCACAACAGGAAGGTAGGCTTTAATCCTCACGGGAGATATTGAGGGCAAGTTTGATAATGGAAGACAACCAGTCACCTACCTGACGAGCTTGTGTGTGAGAAAGGGGACTACTACGAGCCACTCCAGTTGGGAAATTGTAAAGGGTCATGATCACCTATGTTCTGAAGGGACACGGCATATTGAAGATGAAGTACTCGCTTCACATGCATTGAAATCTTTGTAGAGTGCGCAGGAGAAAATAATCAACATGTCTTTTATAAAATATAATTCTTCGTAGGCGATCATGGATTTTCACTTGCCCTTGTCCCTTGACATTTCTAATATTTTTTCCTCATGGTATCTCTCCTAAACCCCGCACCACTATCAATTATCTCAAGCTCATCAAGTATGTTTCGCGATGCTTTTCACTGTCTTTATTTCCTTCTATCCATCCTGTGAGTATTAGATTCTCCAGACCCTCCGTTTTCGTAACGTGTCCCAGAAACCTCAGCTCTCTCTTCCTGATGTTAAGTATAAGTTTTTTCTGGTCTGCATCCTCTCCAACACATCGTCGTTGCTCACGTGCTCAATCCATGGTATCTTCACCATTCTTCTGTAGAGCCACATTTCTGCTGCCTCAAGTCTCTCCTTCATTCTTTGAAGAGATCGTTCAATATTCGCTACCACACAGTCATCCCATAGCAGTCCAGCACTCTTTTCTTTGTTTCTAATGAGATTTTCTTTTCTCCTCAATACTCTGGTTAGCATTTGAAATGTGTCTTTGTCCAAACCTATGGGTCTTCGGATCTGTGTCACATTCTCCATCTTCTGTCAGTACGCTTACCAACATTTAAATTTTCCTTACTTGTTTCGATTTAGTAAGTGTAAATACATATTTACATTGATATTAATTCTGTAATTTTGTTCAAATTACGTGATGCTGTAAGCGTCTATTTGGATGCGGGTTGTGGTGCAGTGGATATCGATTCGGAACGACAAATTGGGGAGCCGAGTTCGAATTCCAGATTAATTCCTTGTATTCACTTACGCACAAATACCGTGGGAAAGGTATTAATCCTTCTCTTCCCTCCGGTTATGGGTTAAATAATAGGACAGATTGGGTTTTATAGCCTCGTCTGGCAACCAGTCTAACGCAGAAAGCAATGGCAACCTACTGGGGGATAATCTTTTACCCAGTCAGTCATGTCTTGGAAGAGACTTGATCGCCCAAAGTGTGTGTCACGTATGGCAATGAACTTACTGAATACGAAGCTATTTTTTAAGACGGTATAACACCCAGAGAAAAATTACCCCTTGGATAACGTCACAGAAAGAAAATTACAGGAAATCCAACGGATGGTTATGAAGGAAGGCAAGAAAAGGCAGAACATCAACAGGAAGAAGACAGAATCCATTATTGTCAGTGACAGGAACAGCCGAAGATGTGAAATCCGGATATGATATTGCTAAAGCAAGGAACGACAAAGATTTAAATAGCTAGGAAGTGTTTTGACAGAGGACGAAAAGTGAAACCCCATAAATGGAAGGAGCACTGGGATAGCAAAATATACCTTGGCAGACCTGAAGCAGACTACCACCACATTTAATTTCGTTGTTTTTTTTTTTGTTTTCCTTTTTCTTTTTTTTTTACTTTTTTCAGCGCAGTTCTATCGATTACCCCCTTAGCTTTATGATTGACAAAAAAAAAAAAAAAAAAAATTGAAAATTTCAATATTTAAGCATTTTCTGGGGTGGGGTGGTTCAGATTCTCATACAGCGTTATAGCAAATGGAGCCTGCATTTTGAAACCAGCCGCCGGTACGACAATACCGCCACCTGTAAATTTGTTCATTATCAAAATTTTTGAACTTTTTTCAGTAAAATATTATCTTTTACACCTTAAACTTTACAAATGACACAAAAATTTACAAAAATTTCAATATTTTAACAATTTTTTTTGGGGGGGGGGGCGCAGTTTCTCAAACAAACTTATAGTGGTTTGAAAATGGAGGATCGATTTATTGTAACGTTGTATGAGAAACTGACCCCCCCCCACCTAAATTTGTTTTAACATTGTAATTTTTAAAAATTTGTTTTGATAATCGGAAAATTTAAGAAACAATCGATAGGACTGTGCTGAAAAAAGTAAAAAAAAAAAAAAAAAGAAAAAAAAGAAAAACAACGAAATTAAACGTGGTGGTAGTCTGCTTCAGGTCCACCGATACCATTTACAAGTTGAACAACGATTTAAGAAACAGGAACATTTCACTAGAAACAACGAAAAGTTGCTGAAATATTATGTAATATCAATTCCCTTATACGCAAGTGAATGCGGATCTATCTTTTCACAGACGAAGAAGAAAATTGTAGCAACAAAAACAATGAAGAGTGCTGAACGATTACATAACATCAATACTCCGATATGAAAATGAATGCTGGACAATCATCTGACAGATGAAGAAGAAACATGAGGCAACATAAATATGGTTCTACAGAAGGATATTGATGATAAAGTGGACAGAACGTGGGATTTACCAGGAAGTTTCCGGGAAAATGGAAACGAAAATGATACACATATTTAACATCAGAAAGATAAAGTTGAAATTTTTAGGGTGAATAATGAGGAAAGAGGGCTGAGAAAATATAACGCTCACAAGACATGGAAAACATAAGAGAGACGAAGGAAAGCAGCGAAACACATAACATGCTCGTGGAAATGGATGGTAGGTAGGACAGAGATTAAAAGAGATATGGAAAGACAAAGCTTACACAAATCTATAAAGGAGAGAAAACTATGGAGGGCGTTGATCGCTGACTTTCGGAAGGAATACAGCATTTCGAAGATAAAGATGAAGAAAAATTATTGTAAATGTAAATGAAGACATATGCGGAAACAAATTATACTGTCATTATATATATATATATATATATATATATATATATATATATATATATACTAACGACCATAATTATTAGGCCACCCCAGTGTTTTTAAAAAATGATGTATTTCATGCTATTTTTAGCATTTATTGCCATGTGAAGAATTTTAAATGAAAATAGAATGTTTTTTTGTTTATATTGCACAATAATATGTGCATCAAATGAATTTATAAATATTTAATAATTACCTATATTGCAGTACATTAATGAAAGAATGAAGAAAATTTATGGAGATTCGTACGAGTTCATCTTTGTTTCCTTGCCTTGTAAAATTTTGCAAAGTAACAAAAACAAAAAAAAAACATTTTTTTTTTACATTTAGCAATAAATACAAAAAATTGTATAAAATATATAATTTCTTCAAAAACACTGGGGTGGCCTAATTATTATGGCCTGTAGTATATATATATATATATATATATATATATATATATATCTTATAAATTATATTTTAGAACATGTACAAATTTTTTATATATCCACTGCAAATCGTATATTTGTTTCGACATTGTAGTTTCAATGTCGAAACAAATATACGATTTGTAGTGGATATATAAAAATTTGTACATGTATTGAAATATAATTTATAATTAATATTCACAGCTCTCTCTATATTATATATCGAGCACTGTTTTAAATTAATGTTAATGTTAAAAATAAAATTTATCTTCGTTCCTTATTCACTCGGAAATATATATATATATATATGTGTGTGTGTGTGTGTGTGTGTGTGTGTGTGTGTGTGTGTGTGTGAAGAAAACTTAGCACATAATTAAACGGCTAAAAATACGGATATTATTTCAGCAATATAAAGAAAAATCCTGACAATTGCCTCGTTCAGGTTCAATGAAAATTATCAAGCGAAAAAATATATTGAGTAGAAAACTCAACACAAAAACGATTTTCAAATCCAGAATTTATTTACAAATGAAAAGAAAAACCCTTGCAATAGCAACGAAGTAATTGTAAGAATTTTTTTTTTTTTACACTACTGAAATAAATTCTAGATTTGCAACCGTTTAATTATGTGTTGAGTTTTCTTCTCAATCTATTTGCTCTGGATAGCATCCATTGAGTCCTTTATTTCTAGCTTGTTAATAATTTATATTGATTATAAATTTTTTTCTGCTTATCCTCACCGTCTTCATGAGTTGCCACTCTCTCTGTTATATATATATACATAATGTATCGAGACAGCAGATAATTTTATAAACATATATTATTAAATATAAGAGACAATGAATGTCTAATATGTTTAATCATGAGCCATTCTAAACATCGTATGTAGGCTTTAATTTCAGGTAAAAATAAAGACAAAAATTCTCTGACATTTGGATATTTTTTATTATGTTGGTTCTAAGCTTTCGGCTCACATGAGTCATCTTCAAAGAGGTTACAAGGACGTTAACGTAAAAACATCTACCATCAAAACTGATTATATCTTGTGCTGACATAAAACTTTGCTAAACAACGATAGCAGTTACCAAATAGCAAACGCAGTTCGTACATTTGTAATGTGATTGCAATATATATATATATATATATATATATATATATATATATATATATATCTGTAAATTCAGATAAAACTTAGTGGGGAAATAGCCATTTTCAACATGTTATTTTAAGGCATGAATTCTTCGACTCCTTAAAAACAGATATATATATATATATATATATATATATATATATATATATATATATATATGTATATCCAGATAAAGAGAAGGAACACGTTTAGAATCCCGAGTCATCCGACATTTGCATTTTTTTAAAATGCTCAGTACAACATTGATCGTAGAACATAATACAAGTAACTTTTTATTTTATAGTTAATTTATTTTACATTACGACATGGAAATATTTATGTTTCGAGATTTATCTTGTCATGATTCAGCGTTCAATAACTCTGGTGAAAATGATTTATATTTGAATTTAGAAAACAATACGTTTGCTACATCCGATAAGATGTGTACATTATTGGCTACAAAAGTAATTCCCTTAGATTTGTATGCATCTCAACTATTTTAAAAACAAAAAAGAAAGAGAAGACATTTTGTTTTTGATCCGACTTAAAAGGATTTTTGGTATGATTAAACTATATTTATTCAGTTCTGAGTGCATTTTCTCATCAAGTCTTCATTTATTCTTAGCTTGCATAAGTTTTAATATCTATTAAACTAATATTATATCATAATACACAACAAATACCGGATATATATATAAGGTAATCGATATTCATTTATGAGTGTGTGTGGGTGTTTGTGTATATATATATATATATGACAGATTAAATAAATTGCAAACATTATGTTTGCTTATTTTTAATAAAATGCGTCCTTACGCACGGATAATCTTTCGTGTATTACAATAAAAAGCTGTAACGTTGACAGACGTTATTTTCATTCATTTCGCTGACAGATGTTATTTTCATTCATTTCCAACTACTTTCAACCTCTTTCCGAGATCATCTTCAGGGGTGTAATTTTTGGTAACAAATGTAACCGGAAAACTGTGTTGCTAAAAATTACTGTACATTTTCTGCTTCAAATATAACGGTTGACAAATTGCTAGCGTTCATTAGAATGTGAAAATTATCCAAAATGGATTATTTTTTATATATTGTAATGTCATGGTTATGCACGTTTTAAAGCATGAAAAAACTGTTCTTCTTACAAACATTTTAGAACATTACTACAGTATTCATAACTGATTCTATTAATTGACGGCTTAAGTGTTTTAATGAATATTGCCTCGAGAATCTGTAGTTTGCTTTTGTTATTTTCTTAGTGTAGATAGGTGTATTATCGATCATTATTTTTTTATACTCTGAATGTAGACTGGAATGTTGTTGTAGATGTCTACAAATGGACGAATGCTCAGAGAAATGTAACGTAAGACGTCTAGTTAATGTGGTTGTTGTAAATCTAACATATATATATATGTCTTTTTGTCGGAGATACATTCTCATTTCTGACATTTTTTATTGTAATACGAAAAAGATTATCCGTGAGTATGAACGGATTTTATTAAAAATAAGCAAACATAGTGTTTGCAGTTTATTTCATCCAACATGTGTAAAAGAAAAATTGCTGCCTAAATACACAAATTTTTTATATATATATAAGTAAATCATCAAGCTTTATATTCGACCTCAACAACAGAATGTAGAAAGCATATATATATTAAAATTTGTGTATTTAGGCAGCAATTTTTCTTTGTGTATTTAGGCAGCGTCATGGACAATTAATGTTTCATAACATGTATAATTACAAAAACAATATACAGACACTTTAAAGAAAACGTTCACGGCTTCTCACACTTTTTATTCTATATATATATATATATAAATATATGTGTGTGTGTGTGTGTGTGTGTGTGTGTGTGTGTGTGTGTGTAGAATGCATCTCAAATAATTTTGAAAACATTGTTGGCAGTTTCCTCAACTCAAGATAAGGACGAAAATCCGTATAAACATACATGTGTATATCATTCGTTTTTGATGTATTGAGTTGAAATAATGTTTAGTGAAGATGACACTGTGTTGCCATGAAGTTTAAGTGACGTTTGTCAGTCGTGTTTATTTAAGAATAGGTTGTGAAAGCATTATCACTTTTATTACGAACATAAAGCGGGAAAATCGATAAATAATATAAAATGTAATACCAAGAACGAGTACTGCGTTGCGCACCTTTGGTGTCGTGGTATCATGCAAGATTCCCGACGGTGCATTTGTGGTTATGTTTTTTTTTTACCCATTACTTATATTTGTATTTTACCTTATATATTTTTACTTTTCTTGTTTATTTTATTTAAGTGTATTTGTGTGTGCTAAATTAGACAAAAAGTAAAACTGATGAGGACACACTTGGCCATACAGACCATAAGAACCGCAGCCAGCGTATTATGAAAGTGGACAAGACACACACACAGACACACACACACACGCACACACACACACACACACACACATATATATATATATATATATATATATATATATATATATATATATATGTAAACATGTTACGGAAATTAACGAATTTTAACGAAACTTGGTTATAAGCAACCGACAATTTGTAATGAATTATTTTGAACATTATTTTTACCGATACTCGTATTTAAGTAGATATTCTGTTTTTAATTATCGTAAATTTATTGTAAATAATTTATCGTAAATAATCAGACCGGTAAATATAAATATAAAAATACGGTTTAATTAAAAACAGAATATCTACTTAAATACGAGTATCGGTAAAAATAATGTTCAAAATAATTCATTACAAATTGTCGGTTGCTTATAACCAAGTTTCCTTAAAATTCGTTAATTTCCGTAACATGTTTACATTTGTTTGATATTACGATACATTTCAGAGCAGATATGGTTTGTTTACGGTAGATCGAAAATTGTGTTATATAAGCATGATAAAAACCTCGTCTGATCAATTGGCTATTCATGGTCGAGTGGTTAAGACAGTACCAGATCAAATGGTAGTTTCTCCTATGTAAATAAGGGTCGCAGGTTCGAATCCTGCTGGATAGCACACATTTTCGTAATAAAATTTATCGTAAATAATCAGGCCGGTAAATATAAAAATACTGTTTAATTAAAAACAGAATAACTACTTAAATACGAGTATCGGTAAAAATAATGTTCAAAATAATTCATTACATATATATATATATAAGTTCTACTTTTTTAAGTAAATATCTAACTGTTGAATGTACTTACATTGGGAACTATTACTATTGGGAATCTACTTCCATTGGCAACCATTTTATTTATATATATATATATATATATATATATATATATATATATATATTCATGATCTATTGATAATACTTTTAAAAACATGAATAATATTATGCGCAATATATTTCAAATAAACTTCAATGATTTACACATAAAAATCGTTGTTCTCCTGATCTATTTCGTTATTTTCTTGGTGTAGATAGGTGTATTATCGATCATTATTTTTTTATATTCTGAATGTAGACTATTTTGTTATTCCTTCTATTAAATAAGATTAATCTAATTGATTAATTTCATTATTTGAAAAGAATTATCTTTGAATAAAAAAACAAATTAAAACAAAGACAAAAATTCCTATAAACGTATGTCCAAAAATTCTTTCCGTTTCAATTATTAAGTTTAACGTTTACGATAGACGATGTTAACAGTACAAAACAATATACAAGCCAAAAAGACTTTTACAAACATTTGGGTCATCGTTGTACCTCGTAACATCATTTTATATCAAAAGTTTAAAATGTCTAACGTTTCCTTCTTCACACGCATGCACCCGTCAGGTCAATGACATTTAAAATACTCACACAGGGGAAGTGCAGTCTGTGTTTTGTAGCCTCTGAATATAAAATCAAGTTGGAGAGTTAGGTTGTGTTGGGCTATCTTGTTCATGATACACAATTTCTACTGCAGTTGCAATAATGATACGGCTCTAGCGAGTCACGGAAGTCATGATCGTGAATTCAGTCCTTATGTAGCCGTTTTACGAAACTTTTTATCAGATGATTGCGTGTGATAGACTTTCTGAAGTATTCAAATTCATTGTAAATTAACCCTCTAGGGCCATTCGTATCATATTTGATACAGTATTCCCCTATAAGGAAACATTTGGTATTTCCCTATAAGGAAACATTTGGTATTCATTGACTGAGCAGTCAGTACTGCTTTCATTTGAAATTTATAAAATATTTCTCTTAAAAAATTTTTTCAGGAAAATATTTCTTTCAAGGCTTGTTTTCATACTGTATCAAATATGATACGAATGGCCCTAGAGGGTTAAATCCATTTTGATTGGTAACCAACATGACAGGAAAATTTAACCTCAGCTCAACCTCTGCTAAGATGCAAAATTTGTAATGGAGAAATAGAATTAATTCTGTATGTGGATATGGATTTTTTTCTGAGCATATCTTAGGTGTGACACAAGGACAAGTATCTAACTCACTAATCATTCGTAACTGATTTAATTGCAGCATGTGGTTGTGAATGGATTTTATATCCGGACATAACACGTTACATTGCATTTGAATACATGTTTCTGTTGTCATTTCGCCCTATCACGCGGTGTGACGGCATAGAACCGCATTGCAAATTTGCGAACTACGTTTGTTATTTTTGGTAACTATTGCCGTTGCCTAGCGGAGTTTTATGTCAACACAAAATAAAATCGTTGGTGATGGTGGATGTTATTGTGTTACCGTCTAAATAATCGCTCTGAAGATGGCTCATGTGATCCGAAAGCTTAGAAGCAAATTAATAAAAACTTATCCAAATGTTGGAGAATTTTTGTCTTTATTTTCAACTGAAATTAAAGCCAAAATACGACGTTTAGTACGGCTCATGATTAAACATAATAGAGATTCATTGTCTCCTATATTTAACAGCATATGTTTAGAAAATTATTTACTGCCTCGATACACTAAGTTTATATAAAAGTGTATTTTTATACTTTCATAGTGTTTTGACCCCAGTTTGGGGGTTAAATATTAGCCCAAACCTGGGATCCCTAACAGGTGCTACCACTCCGGGTCAGGGTGGACCTGGGAACAACAGCAATTAAGAAGTGGTTCCATGCTTCTAACAACCTCCCAATCAGAGGCCTTGCTGCCGGATGCAGTTTACCTTCATGTTCAGGACCAGAAGAGTGAGTGAGAGAGAAAATGAAAGTAATAGTGAGAGATAATGAAAACAAGAAAGCGATATAATGAAGAACAATGAGAGAGGCAAGGAAAAGAAAGAGATAAAGAAGGAACTGAGAGTGACAATGAGAGAGAGAGAGAGGGGGGGAAGAAAGAGTCAATAAATAAAATGAAAGAAAGAATGAAGGAAAAGATAATGATCGTTCATGCAATTTTGGCAATCTTGCAATGTTGAACCTGCAAAACATTCGAGTATCAGAAGGACGTTTTTCGTTTTTCCCTTAACACCGATATTATTTAAATAACTTCACTCCTTTTCTTGCTTTAAAAAGCAATGATTAGAATTTTAATGAAACCCAAACGCACTAAAATTAATATATATTGTTATTGTTCTTGAGAATTGACAACACAAATAATAAATGCTCTTTATTAGATTATTGATATACTCAATTTTTTGTAACATGTCACTGACCATTTATAAACGTTTAATTGTGTGAGTTTTTGTGGTGGCTATTTGGAAAGAACTAACAATTAGATAATAATTATTAAAATTCTTAGGAGAGTAGGCTGAATGATTACGAAGAAAATTAAAATAAAATTGGTGAAATATTATGTGCGAAACAATAAAATGAATTTAAGAACAATTAAAATTGATATCAAAGCCAAACTTAAATAGTCAAGATTCAGTAAAATTGAGCAAAGTCTTATCCACTTCTAAGCAATAAGAAAAAGGCAAGATTATTGTGTTTCGTGAATTTCTTAGAAATTAAATTCGGTATTTTCTTGACACTATATTATCTCTTCTTAATGTGTATGTATATGCAAATTATTCTGAAGAAGGAAACAAAAATATCTGGTTTATATAAGAATTATATAATGTTTATGTTATATATAAGAATTATATAATATTTATGTTATCATCTAATAACATAATTATCTTTACCAAAGAAGATCCTAACATAAATGTTGTGGAGAAGTTTTCGCACTGAAAATTTATAATCGTGCTATGTCAGTTGCTAACCGACTTAACGCACCCTAAATGTTAGGAACTTGGTAATCTTCCACTGAAGCTGACTCCTTAGTATTCAACTAATATCAACTGCCTAGTAGTTCTAATGATCTCCAATAGAAATCTAAAGAACTCTCTAGAACTCCTATGAACTTTCGAGGAACTTCATTATTTATTGTACAGAAAGTACAAATGTGGCACATGGCCAAAAAACGGGGATGGGGAAGGCTGGTCTTCATCTGTCCTAATTTAACTTAGCTATTCACTTTCATTGACCCTGACACACTTATAATAATCCTTTTACCATAATACCACATTTTTGCTTACCATTCTTACTACGTCCACCATAATACCTCAGGTTCTCTATGTAGTCCTACTTAATTCCCATATGTACAATTTTCAGTGGAGGGCATGGGCAGCAAATAACAACATTTAAAATTCCCCAATGTCTATTTACAATGAAATACAATATATACAAGAAACTAAACAAAATCAACTTTCGAGGAACTTCTTGAGTTAACTTCCTGTTAACTCTTATTAATATAGGAGGGAGAGTTCATTATCTGAGGAATAGGTGTGTTTCACCATAACAGAGGGAGAGTTCATTATCTGAGGAATAAGTGTGTTTCACCATAATAGTAAACAAAAGAGGTAACATGCTTTTTTTTTAAGGTTTCCTCAGACTAACACGATCAGGCTGAGAGATGTTTACCAATGTCAAACTTTAAAGCGAGGAGTTTTCTATTTAAATGACAAGGCCCCAGGCCGACAGACAGGTGTTGTGACAGTCAGATATCACGATCCGGAACACCCTGCGATGCCTCGAAAAACAGTAGTCGTTAAAAGGCATATTTGCAATGTACGCGCAGAAGCGAAGACGGACAATCCGTTCAACAAAGATGCTCGCATCGGATATAGGCTCATGTAATCGCTCTTTAGACAGACCGTGATTTCCTAGGAGAGAAAACACAGACACACGCAAAACTTAAGAATTGATTGACGGTCGATTGACTAGTTATTACTTTGAAGAACTGAATGACATTCGACCGTCTGGTTATTACTTCGAAGTATTGAGTATGAATTGGCTAATAGAAAATTTAATAAGACTTGATAGACTGATTATTGTTTCGAAGCTAACAGAGATATTTCATTCAACCAGTGTTTGTTTATATTTAACTAGCAGTATATCCCGGCGTTGCTCGGGTGTAATGAAAGCTTTAAAACTAATCCATGGTCCTGGAGCTCAGACTCATCCTAAAGAATATTTGTGTGAAGTTTGGTGAGAATCGGATAAAAATTGTGGATTAGTATAAAGGACATACAGACAGATAAACAGACACACACACAAACATCTTGCCTTATATATATATATATATATATATATATATATATATTATCGATCTTCTGTACTATTGTAAGAACTGCAACCTGGAAACTTCTGAATATCGTTTCTTATGTCTTTGTCTATGAGTTTATCAAATTTGATTAAAATCTGACCACTCCTTCTATAACCCAATTTTTTCGATTATTGATTTTCGATATTTATCGGGGATACCTTGACACAAAACTTAGCTAAGAACACTCGCAGACGCTCATAGTACAACTGTGTAAATTTTCAAGAAAATCGGTTCGGCCGTTTCGGAGTCTATAGGTAACGGATACACACACACACACACACACACACACACACACACACACACACACACACTGACAATGTTTCATATATAAATAAGTATAGATCGGCTGCTTTCCTCTGTCTCATTTTCCCTCTAGTATAAGGTCCTCTAAGCCCTCCTTCCTTATTGCATGTCCCAGGAACTTTAAGTGTCTCTTGCTGATTTTCAGTATTAATTTTCTTTTCGTTTCCATCCTTTCCAAAACCTCATCATTGCTCAAATGCTCGGTCCATGATATCCGCAGCATCCTTCTCTGGAACCACATTTTAGCTGCTTCAAGTTTTTCCTTCATTTTCGAAGATATTGTCCAACACTCACTACCATATTGAAAAACCGACATCACATAGCAATCTAGTACTCCCCTCTTTGTTTCTAGCGAAATTGTCCTTTTTCTTAATACATTACTTAACTTCTGGAATGCTTCGTTCGCCATGCCAATTCGCCTTCGGATCTCTGAGTTGAACTTTCCCCCTTCTGTTAGAACACTTTTCTGTTATTTAAATTTTTGTACCTGCTTGATTTTAGTATCCCTCACCTGTATTTGGCATTTTGGGTTGCCCTTTTTGCTGATGACCATGAATTCGGTTTTCTTGCAGTTTGTGTGTAGTCTTTTCTTGTCACTCTTTTCAGCTACCTTCTGTGGGAGGTCTTGTAGATTCATTTCAGTGTATGCTATCAGCAGTGTACCTTATATTGTTTAAAATGTGGCCTCCGATGACGAATCTCGGCATAACTTTTAGGATACTCAGAATAGTCTCGCTGTACAAGTTGAGTAGATCCAGATAGAGTTTGTGTGGTGCACGCCGTAAGTAGTTTCGAAGAATTGCTGGTTAAATCTTTGAAAGAAGGTTAGATGGGTGTTTGTAAACACAGTCGCTAATTTATTCAATGTTTCTTAAACTACTAAAAAATGTTTTCAACATTCACTGAAGTTTTGAAAAGAATAACTTGAAAATGGCCTGTGCAGAGGCTGAAAGCGCTTGGAAACTTGAAAATTATGGAACATTTTTACATTCCTTATTTTATTTCCAGTAAATGAAAACATGTAAGAATATTGGTAACATGAAATCAAAAATTAATAAAATCTTTCTTGTCGGTTGTTTTTAACGGAATATTTTTACATGATAAATTGCTGCCCATATATATATTATATTTGTTATATATTCTCAAGAACAAAAAGTTATAAATTTCCTTTCATCATATGTTTACTTTTTCTTGTAATTCTAATCATTACCTTTTAAAGCAATAAACATGGTCGAAGAATGAAGCTAATAAAAATAACAGCGGTGTCAAAGGAAGAGCCATCTTTTTTGTTTATTTCTGTTATTGCGATCGTAAAGATTAAAGATTGAAGTAATTTTTGGATTGTGTTACTATGTTACTTTCAAAGAGTGTATAATATAATATATGACTTGGCAGCTCAGATACTGTCACTTTCTCACTGGCGCAAAATGGCTTCCTGTGTTTCTTCTACAAATAATTTCACGGATGAACTTAGCTCACTGGTGCTCCCTATATATGAATTTACTCAAGCCACAAGAATAGCAATCACGTCTAACCATTTTACTGTGAAACCAATAAAATATAAACCAAAATTCTACTCCATCAGATTCTTTTCTCGCATTTCCCGCCTGTAGAAATCTCTTACGTTTACCTGCTTCACCGACAGCTACAATTTCCAAGAATTTAAATGAGAAGCCAATAGTTATCTACTATCTCACGAAAATGAATCCTCTCTCTGTCATGCTTCTTTCTCCATCCACTCCACTCTCATCAGTATTCTCATCCTTCTCTTACCCACTTCCTGACACCCCTATAACCTGTCACTTTTTTTCATAACTTTCCTCCAATGTAACCCCCTGCAAAACAGTAACAGTGAAATGCCTTTCTTAGGCCGATATGATTATAAAATATATATATAATAGGAAGGAATTATTAGGTTGAAAATAATCGTTTAAATTGTGAACTCAAAATTAAAGATAAAGTATAGATAATAACATTGATAACTCAATATCTAACAAGATGTGACAGTAAAGATTGAATTCTCCTGCAACCAGTATTAAGCGGGAATAATGGATGGTTAGTCGATTATTCCCTCTTTATTCAATGCTTAATTGGGAGAACCGGGTTTGAAACAAAAAAAGATTTCCTCATCACGCTTTGAAATGCCAAGCCTTTCAAAGCATTGCAAGTTTAATTCTGCTAATAGAGTTCTGTCTGCTGCAATTATTTAAGATTTCGTCGGGGTGCAGTCCGAAATGGAACGTATCAAGTCTGAAGAAATTGAAAGCATGGTTCTTATTTACAACAAACGTACACTGTTCCAGTTAAAACTAGTTATTGAGCACTAGCAGTATAGTCCGGCATTGCTCGGGTATAATGAAAGCTTCAAAACTAATCCATGGTCCTGGAGCTCAAACTCAGCCTAAAGAATATTTGTGTGAAGTTTTTGTGAGAATTGAATAAAAATTGTGGATTTGTATAAAGGACATACAGACAAATAAACAGACACACACAAACATCTTGCCTTTTCTATATATATATAATCGATTTTCTGCACTATTGTAAGAAATGCAACCTTGAAACTTCTCAATATCGTTTCTTATGTCTTTGTCTATGAGTGTATCAAATTTGATTAAAATCGGACCACTCCTTCTATAACCCGATTTTTTTTATTTTCGATATTTATTGAGAGTCCCTCGACACAAAACCTAACTAAGCAGACGCTTATAGCACAACTGTAAATTTTCAAGAAATTCGGTTCACTCGTTTCGGAGTATATAGGTACCGGATACACACACAGACACACACAGACAACGTTCCATTTATAAATAAGTTTAGATTAGATTAGATTACAAAATGGGATAAAAACGCAATGGTATCAACATTTGAATACAGCTAGCAAATAGGCTGCAGTATAACTAGATACAGTAAAGAAGCGATGAACAAATAAAATAGACGTCTTCAGATCTCAGAACTGTCGCATCTAGAAGAATATATCCAACATTAGGTTATCAAATCGTATGCCAGTCTACTAGAGGCGCTAGCAAATCCGTATTACAGACACCTTTTTAGGCACATTTTCTTTGTTCAAAATCCACAGGACCCACTTGTGGTTTGGCCTTAGTCCTAGTTACTGCGAGAGAAAACCTCATCTGGCGTGATAAACAGTCTAAGCGAGATCAGTACTGGCTTCAATTAGTTCAGTCAGTCAGTTAAGTGCTATACATGATAGACGTTTGGGCGTACATGTTCCAAAAGACACATGACTGATTGGTCAGAAGATTATACCGCATAGGTTGCCATTACTTTCTGTGGTATACTGGTTGCCAGCCAATGTTATAGAACCCAATTTGTCCTGTTATTTAACCCATAACTAGAGGGAAGAGACGGATTAATACCTTTCCTAAAGGTATTTGCGCATAAGTGAATTCAAAAAATTCAACTGGAATTTGATCTCGGCTCCCTGATTTCTTGTTCCGAGCCGATATCCACTGCACCACAACAACAAATCAAATAATTCAGTCTACCCAATTTCACTCACAAGGCTTGAAGAAAATCGTTGCATGATTTACAGGTACTTTTCAAAATAGACAATTTTAAGTAGATAACTTCCTGACATGTTGAACAAGGTAAGATTGGAAGCCGGGTCACGTGCTCGGAAAACGAACGTCCTAGCCAAGCAACCATTCCTATTGAGGAAAGAAAAATAGTAGATAAATAGTAAAAAAAGAATTCAGCGATCTACGCGGAAACGTTATAAGTATAGAGTTGAAGTTGACTTTAGAAGAAACAAAAAAACAAAAAAAACAACGGTAAACATGAAAAATGGATAAAACTACTCCTCTGTAAATGACCAAGGCGGTGGTTCAAATCGGACAATAGCCGAATGATATTACTACATCAACGGAGAGCTATATATGGTGCGTTTACTAATGAAAATCATCCTGCCATATCTGGTCTGGTGCTTCTAACATACACTACTGTGCAAAAATATTAGGACAAGAACTATTTTATCTTTTACGAAGCATATTGACAGAGTCTCTTCTACAAATACTTTCACTGCTTCTGTTCCAATGAACTTAACTCACTGGTACCCCCTATATATGAATTTCCTCGAGCCACATGATTAGCAACTAGGTCCCACCCTTTTACTGTGAAACCGATAAATTGTAAACGCAAATTCTACTCTCTTCTTTTCTCGCACTTCCCGTCTGTGGAATTCCCTTCCGTATACTTGCTTTACCGAGAGCTATAATCCCCAGGAATTTAAATGTAAAGTCAATAGTCATCTCCTGCCTCACTAACTTACACCCTCTTTCTCATGGTTTTCTCCGTCAACCCCACTCTCATCAGTATTCTCTTCCTTCTCATACTCTCTTCCTGATACCCCCTGTAACCTGTCACTCTTTCTCATAACATTCCTCCTATGTAACCCCCTGCACAACAGCGGCAGTAAAATTCCTTGCTTGGGGCCACACGATTATAAACATAATAAGAATTAAAGTAATTTTATTTGATTTACTCAACAAATGCTTTAAGAAGAAAAATACTTGTTATAAAATAAGAGTTTGGCATGCTGGCCTTCTATGCAAACTGCGGAGCTATGGTATAGCTGGACAACTGTTTGAACTAATCCAGTCATTCCTATCTAACCGCACATTGAAAGTGGTATTAAACGGACATGCTTCCCAGAACTACCACACGAACGCGGGTGTCCCTCAAAGCTCTATCCTAGGTCCTACGCTCTTTCTGATCTACATTAATGGTCTCCCTGATACCATAAGATCCCAAATAGGTATGTACGCCGATGACACCACAGTTTATTCTCGCCTCGACCAAAAATCTGGTGCGGGCGACAAAGCTAACCTTGCAGCCCAGCTTCGAAAGGACCTCCAATCCGTAGTGGACTGGGGTAAGAAATGGCTCGTAAATTTTAATGTTTCTTAAACGAAGCTACTATCAATTAATCATCATAGACAATCGCACCTACCTCCTATTAGCATGCCTCCCAGAGAATAAAACACTACGCCTCCTTGGTCTCACACTCTCAGCGGACCTCAAGTGGAATGACTATATCGAATCCATTGCTAAATCCGCCGCTATGAAACTCAGTTCTCTATGCAGGGCCCGGAGGTTTTTCCACTGAATCTATCCTGCACATTTATAAATCTACCATCCGCCCGTACATTGAATACTGTTGCCATATCTGGTCGGGTGCCCCTGCTATTCTCCTTGGGCTTCTAGACAAGGTACAGCGGACGGTCTGTAATGTGATCGATACAGACTTAGGAGACCGCCTGCAGTCTCTCTCTCACCGGCGCGACGTGGCTTCCCTGTGTCTATTCTATAAATACTTTCACGGCTTCTGCTCCGATGAACTTAGATCACTGGTGCCCCCTAGCTTCGAATTTGCACGAGATACTAGATTAGCAACTAGAACCCACCGTTTTACAGTGAAACCGATAAAATGCAACCGCAACTTCTACTCCAACAGTTTCTTTTCTTGCACTTCCCGACTGTGAAATTCTCTTCCACATGACTACTTCCCCGACGGCTACAATCTCCAGGAGTTTAAATGTAAGGTCAATAGACACCTCCTAACACACTAACTTCCATTCTTTCAACACTCTTCCCACCCACCCAACTATCTATCCCCCGCCTTCTGACGTTTCCTATATCTAACCACTCATCCTATTTACCTCCCCCTATGTAGCCCCAAGCGCAATAGTGGCAGTGGAATGCCTTGCTTGGGGTGAAATGATTAAAAAAAAAAATTAATATTTATTATATTAGCCTTTTGCTTTGATCACAGCCATCATTCTATCAGGCATTGACATCACAAGCTTCTTCAATGTATCTAATGGTGTCTCCTGCCAAGCAGCTTGTATTTGTTCCAAAAGTGTGTCTTACGAAGTAACACTAGATTTATTAATTTGAGAGGGGGGATAAGAAAAAAGTCAGTCATATCAAAGGATAATAATAAGAATTTTCAAAAAACTTGTTTAATAGAAAATAGGAAAAATTAAATATAACTTCTTTTTAATACATGTCTTTTACATCTAGTTTTAAATAATCAATATTTATTAGCAATTTACTTGGTTTTTCACTCTGTATTTGAATTTCAGTGAAGTTTTCGGGAAAATCACCCCTGTCCTAATACTTTTGAACACTACCGGTAGTGTGCAAAAGTATAAAAAAAATAGGGGTGATTTTTAACTTTATTTTGATACCTTAAAAAAGATAATATAGTTCTTGTCCTAATACCTCTACTCAGTACTGTATATCCTGAGATTCTGAAAAATATTCAAAGAATGATCTGAAATTCAACTGACTTCCGCCACTTTCTTCCTGACATGATGTGGCTTCCCTCTGTCTTTTCGACAAATATTTTAATGGCAATTTTTCTCGTGAGTGTTTATTGTTAATGCCTCGACGGCATGAATTTCAGCTTTTCTTATAGTTTGGTGGCTAGATCTCACCGTTTCAGTGTTCAACGAGCTAAATACAAATATCTATTTTAGTCTAACAAGTTCTTTAATTGCACTTCTCATATGTGAAACCCCTTTCTGATTTTAAGTTTGGTGTGGCTTTGTTTGTGTTATGGCGTATTAACCTTAATGGATTATTTAATGCCGACAAGATTTTTACAATAGATTTCTATCAATAGAATATATATTATTTGTTAGAAATAAGTTTGTAGATCAGGTTTCATTGACGTATTTTTGTAAAATGGGTTTTGCTGAGTTAGATGTATTGTTGATATGTACTTTATTTTTTGCTGGTAATATTTTTTTCTTTAGAAATGTATTCCTGAACTTTTTATTATAAACGATAATTTTTATAGTTTCATAGTGTTTCGACCCCAGTTTGATGGTTAACTATTTATGCCCATAGCTAGGACCCTAACAGTTGCTACCAACATTATAGTTCCATAATTCTCACAAGCTCTCAGTCAGGGTCATTGCTGCCAGATGCAGTTTATCATCATACCTAGAACCCCTTCCGAGTTCTTACTTCCCTGGCGCATACAATCTTCAAAAGTGTAAATGAAACGTCACTCACCGTTTTCTGTCTTTATTGAATCATTCCTTAATAGTCCTTTTCTCAATTCTGACAGATGTCTTCTGATTCTCTTCAATTCCTTGTAACATTTTGCGTCTTAGTGGAATTATCGCCTTATAAAAACAATATATTAAATATATAATAAATAGCGTTTTTACTCGCCTTATATTCCTCTTGTAAGAACTTGTTCTCATATAATATACCTAAGTCATATCAATTAGAAAAGTAAAAATTTTATGAAAAAGAAATTTTGAAAATGTAGGGTACATTGTCTTTTTTTACCCCATGGGCGTCTTGCAGTCACACTTAATATTAAACCGATTATTTGATGGGTCTTATCTTGTCAGTAAACTTGAGGAAATTACCTTCTGCGTGCACGGTCTTGCCAACTGGCGCATTGAGGACAATCATTGTTAAAGCTGGCTTATCCCGACAGATAGAATTCTGCCGTTGATGGGAATGACGTCTCCAAGTGCTGTTTCTGCGTCCGGCATCACGAGCGGCTCCATAGCTTATCCCTTTCTGTTGAGGTCATTCGGTGGCATTTCTGTAGGGGATAAATAAGGAAGGTAAGTTTCTCTCTCATATGGGAATACATTTTACTCGTGCTTAATTTCAAATTTAGGGAATTTGTTTTAAACTGCAGCACACAAAAATCGAATGGAATGAAAAAGGTAAAAAAAATTCATCGGAAAATAATCCGTGCTCAATTTTGAATACGAGAGGTGGCTGAAAGGTTTGGAGGCTGACTTTGAACGAGTGATAGAGAAGTCTGTGAAATCTCGAATGCATTATTTTATACTCTTTTTCTCTCTCTCTCACTCTCTCTCTATATATATATACACACATAAGTTTGTCTCTCTCTCTGTATATATATATATATATATATATATATATAAGTTGCTCTCTATATAACTATCTCTATATGTATAACTCTGTTACTCTTTCTCTCTCCCTATATATATATATATATATATATATATATAAACAAATGTTTGAAGGTACAAAATCCGTATACTACTTTAAAAACAAGAAATTTATTAACAGTCTCTAGGGCCTTTCCGTCCAACATCTCATCAGAAGAAAATCGTTGGAATTATAAATCAAACAAAAAGAATAGCAACGAAAATGAAGAGCAAAACAAAAGTATGGGAAATGCTAAAATAAAT
The DNA here is from genome assembly GCA_037127315.1 of Ascarosepion bandense. Classification (NCBI taxonomy): domain Eukaryota; kingdom Metazoa; phylum Mollusca; class Cephalopoda; order Sepiida; family Sepiidae; genus Ascarosepion; species Ascarosepion bandense. The sequence goes on along the minus strand of JBBBDQ010001298.1, from coordinate 575,221 downwards.
ATATATATATATATATATATATATATATATATATATATATATATGTATATATAAAGAAGGAAGGAGAAATCGCGTGTAAATAATTATCGAGGGACAGTTAAAATAAATTATCCCCCAACAAATGAAGATACTTCACAAAATCTTTCTGCCGGCAAAGAGAAGGCATCCGTAATGATATGCAGACTGATTCCAAAATCTTTAAATGATTATTGAAACCACCTCCATGTAAAACTTTGAACCACTCTATCTTATACAACTTGGCACAGGCTATATTCTCTACTAAGTTGAGCAATAGCCGATTCCATATTCGTAGAGGGAAGATAACACATGTTTATATTTTGCTCAATCATATTTTAGAAGGTACATGTTGATTAATTCTTGTTTCCAAATGTAAGGTTGTACGCCCCACATAACCAGCAGCGCACTGGCAATTAAATTCATATACCAAATTACTTAATTTGATGTAGGACAATTCATCCTTACGAAACGACGGAAACGCAAACCTAGTCCGAAAAATACAACGCAGAGCTACATACGGAAAACAACCAGAAACCGACTTGCTAACCTGCTTAACTAAGCTTTGGTCCGTATCCCCAACCCAAGAAACCTTCAAATAAACCGGACACTTAGAAGGCCCCAGGACTTTAGGAGAATGAAATTCCCTAGTCTACTTATTAATAATGTAATTATTAAGTGCTTAATTGAATATAGTATTTTTACTTCATATTAGCTGAGATCGTTAATTCGAGAACGATCAATGTCAATTTCCTAGAGGTTAGCATCGGCCAAGCTGATGGAAGACAGAGAGAGATCTCTCAGATGATTTATGGTGATAAGTTTAGTTTTGGAGAAATTCAAATAAAGAAACCATCTTTTCCTACAGTTAACGACGGACTTAAGGACATTTGAGACATCGCCTGCAATTGTGAACTTGTCGGACTGATCAAACTTTCTATTGAAACAGGAGTGAGTGGCGGAATCGTCAGCGTAGGTATCAAGCTGAGAGCGTATGTCAGCAGGAAAACCATTAATGAACATTAAAAACAGTAGAACCAAGAATGGAAAACTGGAGGACACACCCGTTAGAATGAAAGTTTGTAGACGATTTCAGCATAAATTCCTGATAGAGTATATGTGTAAAAGGACACGAAATAAAGACATGCAATATTTTTCATATCCGTTGCATTTTGTCTTCTGTGCGTTTTGATTAAGCCCAATGTAATTAATTTTTTTTGACAAGTATTGATATAATTATATAAATTGATTAATTTTCATTTCTTCGCAGAAAGTAATGGCAATCTACTGCGGGAAAATCTTCTACCTAGTCAGTCATGACACTTTCGAGACATGATCGTCCAAGCATATGTCACATATGGCACTTAACTGACTGATTAATGTAAAAGAACAAAAATACTTGTCAGAAAATAAAATCCTTACATTTTATTTGGTATAATTCCTCAGAGAACGAAACCCTGTTGGATAAAAAAAATTCCCGTTTTTCTTTAATATTGTTCTTTAGCAGATATATTGTAGTTATATATAATTTTCACACACACACACACATACACACATACGAACACACACAAACACACATACACACACACACACACACACACACATATATATATATTGTTAAATATAACAATGAATGTCTATTATGTTTAATAATGAGCCAGTCTAAGAATCGTATTTTGGCTTTAATTTCAGGTGAAAATAAAAACATTCTCCAACATTTGGATATTACCTGCCATCTTTCTGATCAGAGTTCAATTAAACAAAATTTCTTAGAAAAACATAGCCAAGTTGATAATATTAGGCAGAAGTTAGTCAACAATACAATAGTACACACATATACACAGTAAAAAGAACAATCAGATATTGGAGAACATCTACATTAAATAAAAAAACACACTTAATAGAATCACGTTTAAATCTGGTCATATCGCATTACATAACGATATACGATTCTGTTAACATTTCTAGCTCTAACGCGGGGTGAAGTCATAGAACCGCATTACAAATTTACCAACTGCGTCTGCTATTTGGTAACTGTTATCGTTGCTTAGCAAAGTTTTATGTCAACAAAAGATAAAATCTGCTTTAATAGTGGATGTTTTTATCTTAAAGTCCCTGTAACCTCTCTGAAGATGGCTCATGTGAGCCGAAAGCTTAGAACCAGCATAATAAAAAATATCCAGATGTTGGGGAATTTTTGTCTTTATTTTCAACTGAAATTAAAGCCGAAATACGACGTTTAGGACGGCTCATGATTAAACATAATAGACATTCATTTTCTCTTATATTTAACAGTATATGTTTAGAAAATTATTTGCTGCCTCGATACACTATATATATATATATATATATATATATATATATATATGTTATTATTTAATATACATATTATGCTACGTCTATGGAACGATTCGGAGTTTCACGAGTTATGCGATCATCAGGTGCATATTTCAGACTGACAGTTTAATAGATTTGAATTTAAGTTCACTCGATATTCATGGGAGTTATATCTGATAATGTTATGTTTGATACCACGACACCAACGGTGCCTCCCCGTTGTACCTGTTCACCATATAACATGGGAATTGAATCTTTTAAAGTTAAGTTACCGCTTTTTTAATAACAAGATTAAAAATTTAAATTATCTATGGTTACATGTGAATAAAAATAAAAACAAATAAAATTTAAATTTAAAATTAAAATTAAAAAATAATAAAATGCAAGGAAAAGAAATCAAAGGGGCATAAAAATTTAAATGTTCTAATATTACATGTATATAAAAAAGTAGGAAAAATTAAAGTTTTAAAATTTTAAATAAAAATAAGATAAAAGAAAAGAAAAATGAAAAGAAAAATTAAGAGGTAAAATTTAGGATTAAGAATTAAAAATGTAAGTAGAAAAAATAAAAGAGGTTTAATTTATAATTACAAATAGTAAAATAAATAAAGAAAGAAAGAAAGAAAGAAACGTAAAAAGCGATCTATATCAATCTGAGTCTAAGTATTTTAGTATATTTTCTATGACAACATGTCGTCATTAAATCACTTTTCTTATTATCGTTTAATATGGCTAATTTTTCTAAAAGGCATAGATTACATTTATCTTCTTTTCCGTTGTAATGTTTGGATTTAGCTACGACATTCCATACTGCTGTTTTTTAAGTCCCTATAATGAATGGATAAGGCAGTACTTTTGCTGTATTTACTGTTGTTTAAAGATAACACGCAGTCGTTCAATCTATCTTACACCTGTTAGAAGTACTTCCAAATTAAAATTTAACATTATTATCACCCGAATGAATTCGAGATCTATAAACAGTACATTTGAAAGATTGGCCCATCAATGGGCAGGATCCTTTTTTTTTTTTTTTGGCAGTTGCAATTAATTTTAGCAGGGTTCTTTTTGCTATGAGTTGGGTGACGGTTGTTGCTTATGTGGGCCAAGTATTCATTTGGTATTATAGCATTATGTTGTGAAATGTATTAATTTATGCTTTTAATGTAAATATAACTAATTTTGATATTGTTTTTGTTGAAGATATTTTTTAGTGTGAGTGAATGGTAGAAATGTTTATAAATTAAGTTATGGAATAGTTTGCCAATGTTGGTTTAGACGTTAGGACTGAAGTGTCGGTTAAACCAAATAATTTACGTCATTCCTGCTTATTTCTGCTTACCTTGTTTTTAACGGAGTATTCTAAACTAGTCTTAAGTGATTTAATGACCACATGCTGTCATAGAAAAAAAATACTTACTTAAATTCTTAAACCCAGATTGATATCGATCCCTCTTTACGGTTGCTATTTCTTTCTTTCTTTCTTTCTTTCTTTTTTCTTTCTTTCTCCCCAATTTACTTTTAACAATTATTATTATTTTTATTTTTATTTTTTTTAATCAAGTCAACCCAAGCAAGGCGGTAACGCCACTGATGCGCAGGGGGCTACTTAAGAGTAAAAAGATTGGAAAAGAGAAAGCCGGAAACCACATCTAAAACAGGGAACAAGGGATGAGCCTCTTCACCTGTTCAATAGACGTAAGGTGGAGTGTGAACCGGGTGATATTTTAGTTTAGTCTATCTATTCCAATTGAAAAAAAAAAGAAAAGAAAAGATTAAAAAATTGGAAAAGAGAAAGCCGGAAACCACATCCTAAACAGTGAACAAGGGATGAACCTCTTCACCTGTTCAATAGACGTGGGTGGAGTATGAACCGGGCGATAAAATTTTAATTTTCTTTACATTTTATGTACATGTAATATTCGAATATTTAAAATTTTATGACTCATGATTTACTCCCCTTTCATTTCTTCTCCCTGCATTTTATTACTTCTAATTTTACTTTTATTTTAAGACTTACGGCCATATCACGTTGAATACACCTGTTCTTGCTCGATCACCGAAGTAAAGCAACGTTGAGCCTGGTCAGTACTTAGATGGATGACCGATGTGGAATACCAGGTGCTGTAAGCATTTAGTGACAGATGTGCGTTGTGGTGCAGTGGATATCGGCTCGGAAAGAGAAATCGGTGAGCCGAGTTCGAATTCCAGTTGAATACGCTGCATTCACTTAAGCACTGGTACCCTTGGGAAAGGTATTAACCCGTCGCTTCCCTCCAGTTATAGGTTAAATAACAGGGTAGGACTTGGGGACTCTACCCTTAAAATCAAATTCCAATGAATCTTGATACACGAAAAGATAAAAGTATTACTAAACACAAAACTTATATGAAAACAACAATAAATTGTTGAAAGAGAAAGGTATTACCAGCAATAAAATTTTAGTTGGCAATAAATGATCCGCCGAGGGTGATATGCTATAAAAACAACCAACCAAATTTGATTTTAAATTTTTATACACATGTAACTGTAAAATGCTTAAATTTTTAATTGTGTTATTAAAAAAGCAGTAACTTCTCTATAAGATATAATTCCCATGAACAGCGAGTGAATCTATTAAACTGCCAATTTCAAATATTCACCTGCTGATTGCATCATGCATGGAACTGCCATAGACGTAGGATAATATGTATATATATATATATATATATATATATATATATATATATATATAAACTTATTTATAAATGGAACTTTGTCTTTGTGTGTCTGTGTGTCCGTTACCTATACACTCCGAAACGGCTGAACCAATTTTCGTGAAAATTTACACAGTTGTACTTTAAGCGTCTGCGAGTGTTCTTAGCTAGGTTTTGTGTCGAGGTACTCCCGATAAATATCGAAAATCGATAATCGAAAAAATCGGGTTATAGAAGGAGTGGTCCGATTTTAATCAAATTTTATACACTCATAGACAAAGACATAAGAAACGATATTCAGAATTTTCAAGGTTGCAGTTCTTACAGTAGTACAGAAAATCGATAATATATATATATATATATATATATATATATATATATATATATATATATAGGCATAATGTTTGTGTATGTGTCTGTTTATCTGCCTGTATGTCTGTATTTTTTTTCAGTCCTTTTATTTTAGTTTTTGCTTCGGTTTAGGTTCTAAGTAGGTATAATTTTAGTTCTTAGTCTCAGCCATGATACTATTTACTCAGAGGACTTATTTAAGCTTCAAAATTCAGTTTACGACGAAAAAATATTATTTCATATCGATACCAAAAAATCAAAAGTTGACTTACATCCATTCATTTTCGTTTCAGTCTACGTTTCACTTTAACTGGAAACAACTATTGCTTTTTAGTCTTTCGTGCCAACGTCCAAAGAGTCTGAGCTTCAGGACCATGGATTAGTTTTACAGCTTTCATTATACCCGAGCAACACCGGGCTATACTGCTAGTATATAATAGAGCTCTATTCATATAAATGAATGCTAGGAAGGTTGGAGCAGTATGCTGGACCAAGAAGTTTTTCCCGCTTGCGTCTATCTTGCACATATACAAATCAGTCATCTGACCGTGCATTGAATACTGTTGTCCTATCTGGTTGAGCCCCTCTGCCATTCATCTCGGGGCTCTCGACAGGTTCCAAAGTAGAATCTGTAACGTGATCGGTCCCGACCTGGCAGCTTGACTCTTTCTCACCGGCGCGATGTGTCTTTCCTCTGTCTATTCTTCAAATACTTTCATGGCTTCTGCTCCGACTATCATAACTCAATGATGCCCCTTTCAGGAGAATTTACTCGAACAACCAGACTGGCAATAAGGCACCGCCCTTTTACACTTAAATAAGCTAAATGCAGCCGCCACATCTCCATCTGATTCCTTTCTCGCGCTTCCCGCCTGTGGAACTCCGTACCGTATACTTGCTTCCCTGACTGCTATAATCGCCACGAATTTAAATGAAACGTCAATTCCTGTTTCTTGTCCACTTGACTTTAGTCCTTCTCTCGTCCTTTCCCCATCACCTCGTGTATCTTGTTCTTTTCCTTTCTCACTTTACCCTCGCAACTGTCTTCATACTAGTATTTCTATCCTTCGCCTGACCTTTCTCTGATACCCTGGTAACGGGTTCGTCTTTCTCTTCACGTTTCCCCTGCTTAAACTTTGACTCTTATCTTATGTAGCCCCCTACGCAACAGTGGCGGTACCACCTTGCTTCGGGTGAAACGATTAAAAAAAACATTAATCACTGTTTTATTAACTCTATACATATGCATACTATCCTGATATGCATATCTATTAATTTACGTCAATATATATATATATATATATATATATATATATATATATATATATATAAGTAATGGTTGCTCATGGAAGCATATTCCACAGTTAGATATTTACTTTAAAAAGGGCTCAGTACAAAACTAGAGTTTAGCCATGAAGTGCTTCATAGCAAGCACATTTTTTAAAGAAATCCCATTCTCTTGACTCAGTTTATTCTTTTGAAATCTATACGTCAGCCTAGTTTGATACCCAAAAGGTGAACCAAATCTATACGTCAGCCTAGTTTGATACCCAAAAGGTTAACCAAATCAATTTAAAAAAATAAAATAAAATAATGGATTTGTAAAGGAAAATAGAATTTTTTAGGTAATGCAAATTCATCAAATAATGAAAATTCATCCAATTTTCCACCTTTTTAGTTTTAAACGCAAAAGCATACAAATGCTCAATCTAGAGACGATACAAATAAGAAAATGTGTTTCAACCATATCTATCTATCTATCTATCTATCTATCTATCTATCTATCTACAGTCTCTTCATCTATCTGTATATACCACTGTCTGTTCATATCTATCTATCTATCTATCTATCTATCTATCTATCTATCTATCTATCTATCTATCTATCAGAGTCTCTTCATCTATCTGTATATACCACTGTCTGTTCATATCTATCTATCTATCTATCTATCTATCTATCTATCTATCTATCTATCTATCAGTCTCTTCATCTATCTGTATATACCACTGTCTGTTCATATCTATCTATCTATCTATCTATCTATCTATCTATCTATCTATCTATCTATCACAGTCTCTTCATCTATCTGTATATACCACTGTCTGTTCATATCTATCTATCTATCTATCTATCTATCTATCTATCTATCTATCTATCTGTACCATTTTTCTCATGTCTGTATGCACCATATCTATCTATCTATCTATCTATCTATCTATCTATCTATCTATCTATCTATCTATCTATCTAAGTCTACTCATATCTATATAATTAACTATCTATATAAGCCTCCGCATATCTATCGAATTAACTGTCTATCTAAGC
>JBBBDQ010001298.1:520000-562500 GCA_037127315.1 Ascarosepion bandense | reverse complement strand
TCATCCACAAGGTAGCATGTTCTCTGCAGATTTAAACGTGTTGACATTGCATATAAACAGAAAAAACATAGCTCGCCTTTTCTTATTTTACCGCCTAGGATGCCTATTTTTCTAATGAGTTTTCTCGAATATTCCGGCTGGTAGAACTAAATAAATAAATATACTGTTACATAATAAAAACAGAACACCTACTCAAATATGAGTATGTTTTATAAATAAATTTTAAACATAAGAATTAGAAATATGATTTAATCCATTTTCTAAAATTCAAATGAAATGGAAGTTGAACAGGCCAATGTTAATTATTTTTATCTTAACTTTATTCAGTAATTTTGAAATGCTAACTAATGACTGCTGTCAGTATTCAAAATTTGCTAAAACCTAGAATGTTGAATGTTGATTTTCAAAAATGGTGAGCATTTATTTGTATAAACATTGCTTCACAATCATCTTCCTGTTCTCAGTTCTACCGTTTGTAGTTTTGTAAATATATTGAATAAATTTCTCTGTTCAAACAACGAGAAAAAAAGTAAAAAAGAAAAATAGATTAAAAATTAAAAACTAGCACTTTTCTTGTACGTTCGTAGAAATCGATCCTGAGGTCGGCAAATACGCATTCATGAGATTTGTTGCCCTTGACCTGATTCTTTGAGAAACGCGTTATTTTCAAGAAATGCTGTCAAGCAAGCCTTTCCGACGGCAGATATTTACCGTTGAAAACATTTTGTGTTAGGGTTTTGCTACCTCGATTAAAAAAGAAAAATGAATTTTTTTTTTTACTTTTAAGACTAAGTGTTTGGTTTGTAAGAAAATAATTTTAGGAGTCATCGCTTCTTTTTTGTTTGCTGAATCTTTTCATCACTATCTTCTCATTTCTGTTTCTTTCTGTATAATTTCTTTGTTTGTCTGACTTCACGTTACTCGGGGTACACAGAATTGGTTTATGTTGGATGTTAATTACATTAGAAAATAAACAATCAGTGAATTTTCTTGAAGCGACGAAAGAACAATATAAGTAATATTTGCTATAGAACATCGGCTTTATACTATTAATCAAAGACTTGAAGCATCGCTTGTAATTGAATTAGTATCATACTAATTTATTGCCAAAGTTTTCTGTTCTTTATTGACAGAACCAATCCTATAAGTACATAACGTCTACTATTCAGTCACCAAAACTTATTTCTAAAACGTTACACTTATTTTCAGATAAATTGCCTTCAATTATATAAGGTTGTGGAAAGACAGCAAAAATATAGCGAAGTTTTTCACGCAAAATTCTTATATTCTATATGTGGCTTTCTGACTGAGGTGACGTGGATTCATTAATGACGTCACTTCCTTTAATGACGTCACTTCCTCGTAATAAATGCAATTTTTGACGAAGATAAGAATTAATTTGCATTTATATTTACCAATGACACTAAGAGAATAAATTTGATATTCATGTTCTTAATGATATAAGAGAGAGAGTGATATGTATATATATATATATATATAGAGAGAGAGAGAGAGAGAGAGAGAGAGAGAGATAAAGTTCAGGGAGAGAAAGTAAAAGAGAAAGAATAAGAGGGAGAGGAAGAGAGAAAGAGAGAGCAGGAGTAAAAGAGAGAGAGAGTGAGAGAATGAGGAAGAGTTCAGAGAGAGAAAGTAAAAGAAAGAGAGTCAGAGAGAGAGAGAGAGAGAGAGAGTCAGAGAAAGAGAGAGAGAGAGGTGCAAATATTGAATAGAGCACGAAGCAGAATCAAATCGGAATTCGGACAAGAACACTAGAACAATAAATTCGATATTCCTGTTCTTAATGATACCAGGAAAAGAGAAAGAAGCGATACAGAGCGAGAAATCGACAGGAAGATAGAGAGAGAAAAAGAGAGAAAGAGAAAGAGAGAAAGAGAGAAAGAGAAAATGAGAAAAAAGGAGAAAGAGAGAAAGAGAGAGAAAGAAAGAGAGTGAGAAAGAGAGAGAGTGAAAGAGAAAGAGAGTGAAAAAATACACATTTATATTTATACTTTATAGACGAGTAAAAGTAAGTATAAGTAAAAGCCTCTGACCACGCATGGAACGAAGGTCTATTTGAATTACTAGGAAAAACATATATATTTGTAAATGTCACACTGTAAGTATTCCTTATGCACACACGTTAAACGAGTATCGACAGACCCTGGATTCGAACTCAGGAATAGATATTTGGAGAATATCTGTACAATTTTTTTGTTTGACTTCACGTTACTCGTGGTACACAGAATTGGTTTATGTTGGATGCTAATTACATTAGAAAATAAACAATCAGTGAATTTTCTTGAAGCAACAAAAGAAAAACATAAGTAATGTTTGCTATAGATCATCGGCTTTATTTAATTCACTTACAAGCGATGCTTCAAGTCTTTGATTAATAGTATAAAGCCGATGTTCTATAGCAAACATTACTTATGTTTTTCTTTTGTTGCTTCAAGAAAATTCACTGATTGTTTATTTTCTAATGTAATTAACATCCAACATAAACCAATTGCGTGTACCACGAGTAACGTGAAGTCAAACAAAAAAATTGTACAGATATTCTTCAAATATCTATTCCTGAGTTCTAATCCAGGGGCTGTCGACACTTGTTTAACGTGTGTGCATAATGAATACTTACAGTGTGACATTTACAAATATATCTAGTAATTCAATATATATATATATATATATATATATATATATATATATATATATTGTGTGTATTTTGGCAGCATTTTTTCATTAATGCAGGTTTCATTGAATAATATAGACAAGTTTTGTCTATTAATTTTGTGTAGGATCCGTTCATACCGTCTGATATACTTGATGGTGATGTCGTTGAAAGACAACAAAAAATCACAGTATTTGTTGAATGTTTTATCGGGTCTAAGCTTTCGGCTCACATAAGCCATTATCAAAGAGTAAATATTAACACACAGTAAACATAGAACATTTAAGCTATTAACAATAAAGATAATTGAATTGAAAATATAAGTCCATCCCTACCGTGGCGGATGGCCGAAGACAGTGACAAAATAGTTGTATTGTGGTCCCTGGTCTGATTACAGACATTTGAGTACATTATTGGAAATATCGAAATTGATTGTATTCAAACCAGGTTTAAATTGTTTAATGTAGAGTGCTTCGAGGATTTTTAGTTTCTGCTTATTATTTCCTTGTTTGAGTATGTACGTGTTATCAACGAGCGTTTTTCTCAGAAGTGTGCGTTGATAACCGTGTTGTTCTAAATGACGGAATATATTTGAATTTTTATTTAAGTGCAACGTCAGACGCCGTGAGAGCGAATTTGTGGTGTGGCCGATGTAGATATTATTGAGGTTGTTAGAGATACATTCTCTAAATGGACATATGAATTTATATACTACATTGGTTTTTTGCAAATCACTAACGGTGGGGGAAGAGTCGTTGCGGACAAATGAATTATATGTAGTGGATTTAGTGTAATATATAATGAACTTAATTCTTTTGTTAGAGTCTGTCGGTGAAATATTAGTATTTATGAGTTTTTTTAGGATGTTTTCATCTAGTTGGTAGTTGGAGTGCATCTGGCTACGGTATAAGAGAGTGATATGTTTAGGATTGGCTGGGTTAGTATCATGTGTTGTTTTTTCCATGTTAAGCTTTTTAAGAAAATAATGTATTTGTTCATCAACTATGTAGTTGGGAAAATTATTATTGATGAGTGTCTGTTTTATGTTTTTTAGTTCACTGTAGAAGATCTGATTTGTAGATGAATTGACTTTTGCACGATATAATAGATTTTTTATGATGGCTGTTTTGTAATAGTGGGGGCATTCACTAATATAATTGAGTATGGAGGGATTTTTATTAGTGGGTTTTTGATACGGTGAGATAGTAAATTTATTGTTGTCAGTGTTAATTAATATATCAATAAAAGGAATTTTGTTATCTTTGCTAAGTTCATAAGTAAATTTTAAAACTGAGTTATTTTGAAACTGTTTTTGAAGTTGTAAGATTTCATCAGTATTTTTAATTGATAGTAGGACATCATCAACATATCGTAGATATATTGATGGTTTTGTAAATTTTGCAAAGGTAGTATTTTCAAGGTTAGACATGTAGAAATTACTAAAAATCGGTCCAAGCACTGAACCCATGGAAACTCCGTCACGTTGTATATATATATAGTGTTGTTTGGATCAACAAAAGGCACTTCAGTAGTACAAGCTAGTAGAATTTTTCTTAGGATGTTGGGATTAATTTTGAGTGGGGGTAATGAAGGATTACTGTAAACATTTCTTATAATTATATCAATAGTTTCACTGACGGGTACATTAAGGCTGAGGCAATCAAAGATCGCCATGATAAAAGCAGAAGCTCCTCAAAAATTCTATCGAAACAACTAAAAAGTGCCGCGCACGAACTACGCAACCACCTTCACATAATTGTAAAAAAAGCTGACAAGGCTAACATCTTTGTTGTACTTAACAAATCAGATTACAACACAAAACTCAACCACATACTCCATGACCACACAAAATTTAAAAAAATTAACAAAAACCTGACACACCAACTAAAATCTAAACTTAATAAACTCATTAATGCCAACAACGCTGATCAGAATTCCTTAAAACTCCCTAAAATTATTGGTGACTATAAACCTGATTACATATACGGAACCATAAAAACTCATAAACCTAACTATCCTCTCCGCCCTATCATATCCCAAATTCCTACTCCTGTATACCAGTTAACTAAACATATTATCTAGCTTATCACACCCTACCTTCCGAGTAAATACAGCATAAAGTCAACCCTAGAGGCAATCCAAATCCTCAAGAGTGAAAAACCTAATAATGAAATCAAAGCTTCACTTGATGTGGAAAACCTTTTTACTAATGTAATAACACATACTTTCGGTTTACTGTATATTTGTCTTTTTTCTTAGGGTGGGCTGAGAGAGAGAGGAAGAAGGGAATAAGCTGTGGGTGGCCGACGGAAAGAGAGAGGCGAAACAAAATGCATTAAGGAGATGACGTCAACTGATATGACAACGGTTTAGCAATAACAAGATGTCAAAGCTGACCTTGCGAAAATGATATAAGTCTGTTTCTTTCTTTCTTGCTGTCTGTTTCTATCTCTCTCTCTTTCTCTGTCTCTCTCTCTCTCTCTCCACTTTGCTCTTTTTCTTGCCGCTCTCAATATTTTTCTCTTATCTCTCCCAAACCTCGCCCCACCATCCATTTGTTCAGACCTATCAAGTAGGTCTCGCGCTGCTTTCACCTCTCTTTCTTCCTTCAATCCGTCCTGTGAGTATTAGATTCTCCAGGCCTTCCTTCTTTATTACGTGTTCCAGGAACTTCAGTTGTCTCTTTCTGAAGTTAAGTATGAGTTTTCTTCTCGTTTGCATCCTCTCCAACACTTGGTTTCCCCTGTCTCTCTTTCTATTCCTCCTATGAGTATTAGATTCTCCAGGCTGTCCTTCTTCATTACGTGTTCCAGGAACACTAGTTGTCTCTTCCTGATGTTAAGAATCAAAAACCAAAATAAAAGGACTGAAATCCTGATTTTGATCAGACCCGATAGGATATCGGGGTATCGATTTCCAATCTCGGAGTCAAATAAGTTATCCAATGATAAACTAACCGAAGTAAATCCATGAAAACTTATCGTACACGTCGGGAGTAAAATTGGACAAAATGAGCCATGTTGATGACTGAAGAATAGTAGACTTTGAAAAACGGCAGCTACTCTAGCATCTACGCATCGTTCATTCAGCAATGAATTAGAACACTCTCAGCTATTGGGCGTGTGTATAATGATAATGTACACGCTAAAAAGTCTGCCTCCTTCTACCGAGCGCCCATAGCTTAGGGGTAGAATCGCCGACTAACGCAAGTTCGGTCAGGTTTCAATCCTGATTAAAAAGCAATCAGATGTCTAATCGTACTGATGAGCTGTAATACAGCGAAATAGATCTGTCTCTGTCTGCGGATGACTAGATAGATAGATAGATAGATAGATAGATAGATAGATAGATATGAAAACATTGCATAGGTATCGTATTATGAAAAAATAGATAGATAGATAGATAGATAGATAGATAGAGAGATAGATAGATAGATAGATATGAAAACATTGCATAGGTATCGTATTATGAAAAAATAGATAGATAGATAGATAGATAGATAGATAGATAGATAGATAGATAGATATGAAAACATTGCATAGGTATCGTATTATGAAAAAATAGATAGATAGATAGATAGATAGATAGATAGATAGATAGATAGATATGAAAACATTGCATAGGTATCGTATTATGAAAAAATAGATAGATAGATAGATAGATAGATAGATAGATAGATAGATAGATAGATATGAAAACATTGCATAGGTATCGTATTATGAATATATAGATAGATAGATAGATAGATAGATAGATAGATAGATAGATAGATATGAAAATAGATAAAAACATTGCATAGGTATCGTATTATGAAAAAATAGATAGATAGATAGATAGATAGATAGATAGATAGATAGATAGATAGATAGATAGAAAATAGATAGGTAGAAAACATTGCATAGGTATCGATATGAAAAAATAGATAGATAGATAGATAGATAGATAGATAGATAGATAGATATGAAAACATTGCATAGGTATCGTATTATGAAAAAATAGATAGATAGATAGATAGATAGATAGATAGATAGATAGATAGATAGATAGATAGATTGTTTAAAAGTCGAGTCCAAAGCATTATTGACACTACGGTTCAATCAAAACCTGTCATAATCCTGGAGCAATTAGAACTAAATCATTGCATCACGTCATGTGTAGCTAGATCTTCCGCATTTAATTAATGAAGTGACCGATTCAGCAGAGACGCTGTGTCTGGAATTTTGATTAAAAGAAATCTTTCTGCTCCCATATTGCATGGAAGTTAATTAAAACCGATCTGACTCGTTGTATTGAATGGAATATCTCTTAACTCTTACCACAGAGAATTGTAGCCTATGATCATCCTTAATCTCATTCCGAAAAAGAAATTAGAACGGACTCATTGGCTCATGCCACGCGTCGTTTGTTAGACCTTTAATTAATGAATTCACAAACTCAGTTGAGGCGCTGCGTTGTATAAGGTTCCTGCTGCTCACATATCCGGTACACAAGTGACAGTGTAGATGGAGGAACGACACTTATGCATCTAATTTCAGAAATGAAATATTGAATATCGTATCCGACTGGTACCTTCTAAAATGTCCCACTTGAAATCAGTTAATTAACATAGTCTCTTCATGAGCAGTCTAGTTGGTATTGATGTTTACTTACCATACGCCAGCAAAAGCTATATGTCTTTTCCAAGGTATAGTGATGCTAGCTAACCTTACATTTAAATACAGTCCACCAATTGCTTTTGGTACGTTAAAGTAGACAGATTTTCACAGCGAACAGAATTACGGGATTTTGATAATGGATGAGTTCAGACAGAACTTTCCGTTAGTTAGGAATTCAACATATTTTGCCTTAAATAAAATTAGAAAAAACATATTGGACGAAGTTACGACATATCTGTTTCTTCACTTAAGAAAATTTTGCAGAATTCCTCGTTGAACAGAAGTGCAGGTATTAACTCGCCACAGGAAACGGAGGATAGTAATTAGTTCAAATATTAATGTGTGATTTCGCCGAGTGGTTAGAACCTTGGTTTTCTGACCATGAAGCCCGGGTTTGATTTGTCAAGAACGTGACTTATTATCGGTCTGGGTGAAGAAAACGATACCAAAGGTATAAAAATGGGTAGACGGCTTTCTTTGAGGAGCAGTCGATTGTTATGCTATCATGAGGTTACAAGTCATCGTGACCGAGATTTTGAAGGTCCTGGCATTGTTCAGAACGTCGTTCACGCTAGATAACACACTCTCTCTCCAAGAACATTTAACTATGATGGTTTCTTCTAGTGTTGACGAAACACAAAAGTGCCTAAACAGGAGTCTGCAATAGGGATTAGCTAGCTGCTTTAGTGGCCAGCCATACATACAATGTATGAGAGAAACTGAAACCTTGCTCTGCAAAGATGCTAATGCTCTTCTCTGTAAAAAAAAGTTTGATTTCAACTTTGTTAATCAATTATATTAATGTCAGTTAACAATCAATTATATTAATGTCAGTTAACAATCAATTATATTAATGTTAGTTAACAATCACAACTAGGTATAGCAATGTTATCAGTTATAAATCTGGCCCAGTAACGAGGATAAACACTAATAGAGGTACCGGAAAACGGTTTTTTCTGATCATGTGTCTCCACAACATCCTCGCCTTTGTAGCTCTTAGTACTTTTTGTTTGAGTTTTGCTTAACGGCCTATCAACCTCTGTGGGTTATTTAATGCCCAAAAAGGTAGGGGTTTAAAGTAATTTTTTTAAATATTCGGTTATAGTGAGAAGTGAGTCTTTGGTAAAATTTTTTTTTATTTTAGAAAATAAAAAATATCTTCTAGTTTTGTATTTAAATATGCATTGCTGGTAATAATTTTTCCTTGACTAGTTTTCTGAGAGATGCAGCGTGGGTCTTCACGTCAATTTCTTAGTTGTATGCCCGATATAACTCTTTTACAAAATTGGGTTGATCAAGCAGACATATATATATATATATATGTCTGCGATTTTTTTCGTGTGTTTTTGCTCTGCGTGACTGCCTCTTTGTTAACCCTTTTTGGTTAGTTTAGTATCGAGCACTTTTCTTTCTTTGTGGTTCGTTCCGTTTGAGGGTTTTTTTTCTTTGCTGTGAAGAACTGTATGTATTGTCGGTGCTACGCAGCTTTCTTTTTTTTCCCCTCTTTGTCCAAAGCGTTATAGCCGAGGACAATAACGGAGTTAGATTCTGCTGGTTATTCGTGGTCTTTAAAAATTACTTGTGTAACATTTTAAGATTTGAATACATACAGAGTCGATTTTATTATTATTATTATTATTATTATTATTATTATTATTATATATATATATATATATATATATATATATATATATATACATCTCGGGCATAATTATTAGGCGACCCCAGTTTCTTAAACGAAAGTGTATATACATATGTTACCCATTCGTCATTAAGAAAGAATTTGTTAATTTTCTCATTAACTGCGTCTAGAGATTATATGCAAAAGAGGTATTGTCAAATATTTTATATAAAATTCATAGATATGTGTTATCCAATGAAATAATTTGTACTATTATGTATAACGAGTAAGAATAAAAGCAATTAAGTCCCAATTTTCAATTTCAGATTGATATTTAGTATTTTTTTTGTAGTTATTATAGCAATTTGCAGTGTCAAGAGATTATTTGCAAGAGCTAGTATTTAGTATTATGGCTCTCAAAAAAAAAAAAAAGAACTAACAATGAGCGAAAAGAACTATATAATCAAAGAAATTAGCAAAGGAAAGTCTTCGCTTCAAATTTCTAAGGAGTTGAAAAGAGATCATCGAACAATCAAGAAAATATGTCAAATGGGAATTCAACAAAGGAAAAAAGTCTCATGCTGAATTCAGGAATTTAATAAAGCAAGATCTATCACATATCCGAAGAGAATTAATAAGAAACCCAAATGCGTCAAGTGCGTTGATATTTGAGGCTGCTGGAGCTCCTATGGTGTCAAGGGAAACAAGGTGTAAAGCATTAATGAAGTTTGCTGATGTAAAAAATCAAATAAAGAAACCCATTTTAACAAAAAACATAAGGTAAGAAGATTACAGTGGGCAAAAAAGTACATGAAAACTGATTTCAGTAAAGTGCTTTTTACAGAAGAATCAAGAATCACCCTCGATGGGCCCGATGGATGGGATCGAGAATTGGTTTGCAAGCAACATGACTCAAGAAATTTTTTAAAACTCCAACAAGGCGGCGGTGGGCTCATTATATGGGCTGGGATTATTGGTAATGAGCTCGTGGGTCCATTTAAATTGAAACATGGGGCTAAAATGAATTCCAGAAATTACTGTGATTTTCTATAACAATATTTATTTGAATTGATAACCAGTCTTTAGCCAAGCGTAGATCTATGATCTTTATGCAAGACAACGCACCAAGTCATGCATCAATGTTTACTAAATCCTGGTTGAAAGTAAAGAGATTTGTTGAATATTCTCTTATGGACTGACCTTTAAATGGCTGTGACTTTAATCCCATTGAGAACCTGTGGAGCATCCTCAAGATAAATATTTATTCTAATGGAAGGCAATTCAACCGCAAGTGTGACTTCTGGGAGGCAGCTAAAATTGCTGCAAACAACCTACCAGCCGCTAAAATTGCAAATCTAAAATCAGATGTTGACATTAGTCTGCTAAGAGTTATTGAAAAGAAAGGAGCCCTTGTGCAATAAATTTTAGAAGGTTCTTATTATTTTTGTTAATATATTTTTTTATTTTTAAAATAATATGTTTTTTTATGTTTTTCCTTTAAGAAATTTACTAATATGTTCTAAAATCTCTTATTATTATTTTTACATTAGTTTTACAAAGTATAATAATATAAAAGTATAAAAATACAAAGTTGCAAATAAACTACTGACAGTCAAATTTGTCTGTTTTGTTAACTTAGTAAGATTTTTTCCAACCAAAAACGATAGTTTTCTCTATTACTATATATCTAAGTTAATAATATTGAGTAGAATCTAAACAAAATCCTAAGACTTTTAACATTAAAGTCGCAACTCTTTATACCAATTCATAATTTGCATTTAATCTCTAGACGCAGTTTAGAGTATACATTATTAATCTTGTTTATTTCAATAATAAATTTCAGTGTTCACAATGGTTTTGAACCAAATTCAACTTGTTAACTTTGTTGCGAACGAAGAAAAATAGTCATGTTAGCTATTGATTCAATGTAATCGTACTTCTTGGGGTCTGCTGAGAGGATGAGGCCAAGGAGGCGCAGTGTATTGATTTCTGGGAGACTAGCTAGATCTATATGAATGGGGAGCAGGAAGGACTGTGTAAGTTGGCTGGTGGATAGCAGCTTCATTTTGGAAGCGTTAAAGTTTACGAACCATTTTTCCCCCAGTCTACCACAGATTGGAGGTCCTTCTCAAGATCAGCAGCGAGGTTTTCTGAGATCTCACAGGCGCAGTTCTCAACAGAAAACTAAACAATTTTTCCCAAGGGTCGTCACATAGAAAATTGCAGAACGAATCCCAGTCTGCTTTTTGGTAGCAGTAAGAAATTCTGTCGGTAGGAGGTTCCTTGTGGGATTGTTGGGTGGGGAGAGAAATATTAATGAAAAGGACATCTTGATAAGAGTTTCAAAGAGAACAAAGCTGGAAGGCTTGGCAGGTGTCAAGGACAGCGGAGAAGCAAAGATCTAGCAGAAGGGCGAGATCATTAAGAAGCGCGTGGGGAAATCTACTATTTGCGTGAGAGATAGAGTATTTGCCAAGTTCATAGAATGAATGTCTGCGGAATCGTGATAGAGTTTTTCAGCCACTTTGCATGGTGGGTATTGAGATCAACGAAGACAAATATGTTAACGAATGGGTGGGAGGAAGTAGCCTTATCTATATTGTCAGAGATACGTGCTACATGCTTGTCCCAAAAGAGACATGACTAACTGGGCAGAAGATTTTCCAGCAGTAGTTTGCTATTGCTTTCTGCAGTAGACTGGTTGTTAACCAACGCTATAGAATCCAACATGTCCTTCTATTTAACCCCAGGGAGCAGTCAGGAGAGGAGGGGGTTACACTACAGAAAGAAAAGATAGCTAACCGATTTTAGAAGAAAAAGACACATTATGAGTGGTCAAGAGATTCGAGAAAAGTCACTCTGTTGTATATCGACAAACAACAAACACGCATATATATAAAAATATGAAGTTATATTTTTATTAATGACGATGGACCGTGTAGAATAGGGAACAGAGAATTGAGAGAGCGCGCTTCTAATGGGTTGACGGGAGTGTAGTCTTATCTATTGTGTCTCTCTCTTCACCGGCCGATCTCTGTTGCTCCTCTACTACTACTCTGGTCTACTCTGGTCTACTGGCGAATCCGTGCGCCGAGGTCTTTTTATAATCTCCAGAACCGGGACTTTTTCTTCCGGTTTTGCCTCGCCCACGCACGCCACGTAATTCTCAGAGACACCTGTTCTGCTTGCCTCTGTAGCCATTTCCGCTACTGCCGGAAATAAGGTCAAACAAACATCCGTTCCTTTCAACGACCGGAAACACCCTCGCTTGCATCAGCCTTCCTCGGGTGGGGCCAGATTGTTATATTACAATTCTAGCTAGAGGAAACCCCCAGACCATGCATATGGACGTTTGAGTCTTTCCTTAAAATGAAAGGTAGGCAGGGATCATGTAGTCAGAGGAGGGGATTGAGATTAGTTTCGCAAAGCGCGAGGATGTCAAGGAGTGTTTCGTGGAGAAAATATTGCACGTTGCAGAAGTTAGTACGCATACAACTGTTTAAATATTCTCCATATTTCTCACATTTGATAATGAATGATTTAGATCTAGTCAATATTACGAGAAAATCAATATTAAAATATCAGCAGTTCTAAATTGTTTATACTCAAGTTCCAAGAGCCACTCAAGCTAGTGGGTTGTAAGAAGTACGGAGTACAAGTTTATTCATTATTTAAGTGATATTCAATATTAAGAATTCGTCAGTTTTAAATTGTTATATCCATGACCCCAAAGCCGCTCAAGTTAGTAGCTTTTAATAAGTAACTAGAAATTGGAGAGTCGAGTTCGAATTCCAGTTGAATACATTGCATTCATATACGGCCAAATACTTTTGGGAAATGTATTAATCCAGTACTTCTTTCTCAAGTAGTGTTAAATAGCAGGGCAGATTAGATTTTATAGCCTTGGTTGGCAACCAGTCGACTGCAGAATGTAATAGCAAACTACTGCTGGAAAATTCTGTGCCCAGTTAGTCATGTCTCTTTCGTGACAAGCGTGTAGCCCGTATGGCACTTAACTGACTGATTCTATGTGAGAGAGATAGCAGTTAATCTAGAGATGAAGAGATTATAAGAGGCGTGATCGAGCAAACAACCACTTGGAAGACTGTTTCACAAAGTAAAACCTCTTGAGAAGAAACCTTCTTGCCAATTGTGTTTAAAGGGGACGAGGATAATTCGACTCTTTATACCCGGCATGAAGGATCCAAGCTGTGAAGGTCTGAACTAGTGGAACTAGGGAATGTAGCCGGTCTGAACATATAACGATAGATTAACAAGAGGCCAGGGGTTTGAGGGTGAAATAACACATCACCGAAAAAGCTGTGTGAACACTTTTGGACGTTGTCAATGCTGAAAAGTGAGATTGACAGCTACAGCAATGGGAAATTTACTCGACGAATTTCTTTTCGATTTTTAGACGAACTTAAGTCACTGGTGCCTCCTCAACAGGTGTTTACTCGTACAACCAGACTGGCAACTGAGTCCCACCCATTCACAGTCAGGTTAGCCAAATGCAGACGACAATTCTACCCTTCAGCTTCTACTCTCGCACTCCCCGCCTGTGGAACTCGCTCCCATATACTTGCTTTCCTGACGGCTACAACCTCCAGAAATTTAAATGCAATATCATTACTCATCTATTAACCACTGGACTCTAGCTCTCTCCCCACCCCCGTATGTCCTTCCCTTTCTCTCCACCTATATATCTGTCATCGCATCTGCATTCTCAGCTTTCTATTGCTTCTTTCTAACTAGTTTGTACTCCTCACTCTTTTCTAATTAATATTTTTACAGTTATGTATCCCCCCGCTCATAAGTGGCATTTCTACTTTGCTCGGGGTGAAATGATTAAAAAAAAAAGATATAGTCGCAGTGTAGTAGAAGCTTGAAATCATATTTTGTTTTTCTTAGCTGAAGTACCGTCCCAAGCTATAGAGTTCCATCTACCTGATTTAGGTATTATTTTTGCCATTGGATAATTATATATTGCATTGTGTTTATATCCACGAAATATAATTAACTTACTATTTAAATCATCATTTTTCAGTTAACGCATTTGGTGCCGCTGTGGTAACCACTACCATCCATCTCACAATTGTGGTTCACGGTGGCATTCAAGGCAGAATAGCGCAATAGCGTACCGGTTCCTTTTGCTCCCCGTCCCTCTTCTTCTTCAAGAGGTGAGACCTACACGGCAACGGATGGTTTTAATTTAGAGTTTTCCTCCGTCTAGACTGGTTTATAACTAAATCTGTAGGGCCCAGTCAAACCTGCTATTTAGCCATATATGGGTGGGGAAGATTGATTCTTACCTTTCTTAAAGGTATTAGCATGTAAGTGAATGTAATAAACTTAACTGGAATTCGAACTTGGCTCTCTGATTCCTCAATGAATTCGAAGATTTACCAACATTTTTGTTTTTACGCTATTGTAAAAATGCATTTTTCGGATTGTTTTCCTCATCTTTATTGTTATATTCACGACGTTTCTGTCTATATACGCTTCGGTCTTCTTGAGATGCTAAATTTCGAAACTTTTTTGAGCCGAGCCCTTTATTTAATCAACTGGGGTAGATTGTTCAAATTCCACACTCCATGTCTCCTAGGAATAAAAGTTTCAGTGGCTTGCCTTTAGTAAACATCATTTTTTTCACCCAGTTGTGGCCAGATATACTGTTTGAATCAAGTCACTTTTTGGATTACTTCAAATTTTCTCCATTGGCTCATGTGTTTGTGGGGACATCATTGAGTGAATTTTGTGACTTAAAGAGCTAATCTCTCTGTAAACATTTTTTTTTATCAGAGCACCTATTACAAGTTTTGTAATATTTTTTGGCTAACTCTGGTTCTCCTATTGTATGCAGGTTTATGCTTAGCCGGCTTAGGAGATTTTGTGGCTTTGCATAAGAGCTGATTCCTTAAGTTTTCGTATTTTCCTGTAATGTTCTCTGTTTTTTTATTGTTTGATATTTTTATTTGGTAATCAAACAGCTACACACATGTGTTCTTGAATTTCGTCTGTTTTTAAATTTACGATAAAATCGCAATAAACTGTCTACTTAGACAATTCAGATGCTCAGACTCACCTGAGTGTCAAATTGCTACCGTCAGCAGTTTTTGGCTAGCGACGGCCTAGAGTTACTGCAAGATTAAACCTCTCTCTATGAACACATTGTAAGGTTATCACGGGAGGAGACAGTCAACAGTTCTTCTAAGGTCGCGCCTATAATCGATCGATAGAAATGATGCTGGCCGCGTTAAGGTCTTCAGATTAAAGGGTCACGAGTCTTGCCTGAGGAAACCAATGACTTTGCTTAAAGTGATGCCAGGATTGAGACTACGCCAAAATTTTGAAATATATATCACTAAGGTATGTCTTCTTCTTCTTCTTCTTCTTCTTCTTCTTCTTCTTCTTCTTCTTCTTCTTCTTCATTTTTTAATTATCAATCCATATTTTATTTTCTAGTTTGCTTACGGTGCCATATCGCGTTGGAACACCGGTTCTCGCATGATAACCGAAGTTAAGGAACGTAGGTTCTAGTCAATACCTAGTTGGGTGAACGCTTTAAAATACCAGGAGCTGTAACTATTGACTTATGGGTGTTGTAATGGTTAATAGTTTTGAATCGGAAATTATGTAGCCGAGTTCTAATTCCTTTCGCGAAAATACATTTAGGAACGGTTCGAATCTAACTCTTTTCCACCTCTGGTTAATTAGTTTCCGTAACCTGCTCTTCAACAGGATGTATAAAATCCAAAGATGGAACAACCATATCGGAGAAAGAGGAAATATTCTAACGGTGAGAAGAATATGGAAAAGATCATTTCCACGACAAGAGAAAGCAACCGATAATACACAAAGATGTGGACGGACCGGAAATATTAAAGTCTGAAGTGGAATTTGCAATAGCCAAACTGAATAGAAACAAAGCAACTGGACAAGACGGAATAGTCATAGAGATGCTGGTAGCACTGGAAGTATTTGGTAGAGAGAAAATTACAGAAATAATAAATGAAATCTATAATAGTGGGGTTATACCAGATGACCTCAGCAAGTAGATCTTCAAAGCACTACCTAAGAAGCCAGGAACAAACGAGTGAGAACTCCACAGAACCACCAGTTTAATGATCCATAAAACAAAACTGATCGTCCGAATCCTGATGAATAGAGCGAGAAGCAGAACCAGCCGAGAGATAGCACAAGAACAGTGCTGGTTTGTAAAAGACACTGGAACAAGGAACGCCATATTTTTATGATTAGTATGCACTTAGAAAAATTATACAAAAGAAGAAGGAATTTTACCTGGCTTTATTGATTATGCAAAGGCGTTTGACAAAATACTCCAGAAAGAATTGATGACGATGCTCGGCAGCCTTGACATATTTGGGAAAGACTGAAGAGTAATCAAGAATATTTACTGGCAGCAAACCACTTGCATACGGACAGAGAACGAATTCATGAGATATACAAAGATAGAAAGGGGCATAAGACAAGGTTGTATCTTTTCGCCGGATCTGTTCAACTTGTACAGCGAGAATATTTTGAGAATATTATGCCTGGACTCGTCATCGGAGGCCACAATTTAAACAACTTAAAGTACGTAGATGATACAGTGCTGATAGCAGACACAGAAAGGAAACTACAAATCCTCCTACAGAAGGTAGCTGAAGAGAGTGACAGAAAAGGACTACAAATAAACTGTAAGAAAACCGAATGCATGGTCATCAGTAAAAAGGGCAGCCCAGTATACCAAATATAGTTCAGGGATACTAAAATCAAGCAAGTACAAAACTTAAATACCTAGGAAATGTTATAACCGAAAACGGAAAGTCTGACATAGAGATTGGCATGTGAAAGGAAGCATTGCAGAAGCTGAGTAAAGTATGAAGAAACAGGACAATTTCGCTAGAAATAAAGAAGAAAGTACTGGATTGCTATGTGATGTCAGTTCTTCAATATGGCAGCGAATGCTGCACAATATCATCGAAGATGAAGGAAAAACTTGAAGCAAATGAAATGTGGTTCTAGAGAAGAATGCTGCGAATATCATGGATCGAGCATGTGAGCAATGATGAAATTTTTGAAATGATGGAAACGAAAAGGAAATTAATACTGAGCATCAGGAAGAGACAGCTTAAGTTTCTGGGGCATGCAATGAGGAAAGAGGTCTTCGAGAACCTGATACTAACAGGTCAGATAGAGGGAAAAAGAAACAGAGGAAAGCAGTGGGTAACATATTTGAAGGACCTGATCAGGTGGATGACGGAACGAGGGTTGAAAGCGTGCTAAGAGCCACTAAGCATAGGGAGACGTGGAAAGCCATGGTCGCCTACGTCCTGAAAGGACAGGACACATAGAAGAAGAAGAAATCAATATTATCAATCCAAAATGTTTTTCAATCTAAAATATTTTCTGGGTCTAAATGACTTGAAGGGTAGTTAACTGTAAAAAAAAAAATATCCATATAAATTTCAGCATTTTGTTCATATGTTCTAAATCAATCGAGGTCTCTGAGCAGTTAGACTGTTAACATTCCGACCCAGGTTGTAATTTTGCCAATTTTTAAATGAGGTGTACTTGATTATATTGATCTGGAGAGACGGTTGCATTTTGTGGCATTGTTGTCAAGTGCTCAAAACCCTAACACCGCTTGAGTTATTTCTTGTGGTTGAAATTGGTTCGGAAGCTGTCAATCAGTGTGCTAGTATGAAATTAACTCATAATTTGAGCGTACTGCCTTTGTTTATCTACACGTCAAACCATATCATGTACTCGCTTCTAAAACTGTAACTAACGTCTGCTCATCCGAGATCTTGTAGAAACTACCGGTTGGTTCTGTGGATGTTGAATGAAAGCAAATGTATCTGAGCAGGTCTAATTAGGTTTGGTTTATAAAAATCAATGGTTTATTTAATGCCGAAAAGATTTTAAAATACGTTCGTATGAATAGAATAAGCATTAATGCGTTAAAATGTATTACTTGTAATATGTTTTACAAATATTATTAAAAATTATTAAAAATTGTTAATATGTTGCTGGTAATTGTTTTTAAAAATATATGGCTAGTAATATGTTTTTAAATAAGTAGGTAATACCTAATCCTATATGGTAATAAACGCATTGTGATCGCCTTCAAATATCTACCTATACACCTTATATACATAATGCTTTAAGATATTTTTAAGACTCTACTATTTTTTAAAATATTATTGGTGGTATTTTTAGTATAAAAATCTATATTTATATTTTAATAGTGCTTTGACCCCAGTTTGGTGGTGAAATACTTACCATACCTGGTAATCAAATAGGTGCTATCTCTCTGGATCAGGATGGACGTGTGAACAACAGAAATTAATACTTGTGTCCACGCTCCTTAAAACCTCCAGAGTTGCCGGATTTAGTTTTTAATCATAGCCAGAATACATTATTGGTAGATTTACACTTCTGCAAAGGCTCAGTTGGTTTATTTTTGTAGCAGTGACTTACCCCAGCGACCCAAAAGGTTCAGAGCTGCGTGTATGTTTTCTAAGGAACTATGGAGACGGCGCATCGACGAGCTTCGAACGGATGGTGAGTCAGAAAGCCCTTCGTGCTACTAGAGGCGCTGGTCTCGCTTGTAGCCATTTTATTGACTGGTTCTGGGCGTTCAATGGCTGAATAGTAGCTACGGTTAAAAACATGGTATGCTCATTTAAGTGTTGTCTTTCGTTCGTGTCGGTGAGCAGCGTATCTATCTCATCTAAACTTATTTATAAATAGAACTTTGTCTGTGTGTGTGCCTGTGTTTGTGTCCGTTATCTATAGACTCCGAAACGGCTGAACCTATTTTCTTGAAAATGTACAAAGTTGTACTATAGGCGTCTGCGAGTATTCTTAGCCAGGTTTTGTGTCGAGGTACCCCCAATAAATATCGAAAATCCATAATCGAAAATATCGGGTAATAGAAGGAGTGGTCCGATTTTAATAAAATTTGATACACACACAGACAAAGACATAAGAAACGATATTCAGAAGTTTCAAGGTTGCAGTTCTTACAATAG
Organism: Ascarosepion bandense; assembly: GCA_037127315.1. Lineage (NCBI taxonomy): Eukaryota > Metazoa > Mollusca > Cephalopoda > Sepiida > Sepiidae > Ascarosepion > Ascarosepion bandense. Next base: position 543,516 of record JBBBDQ010001298.1, on the reverse strand, counting down.
TGCAGAAAATCGATGATATATATATATATATATATATATATATATATATATATATATATAATGCAAGATGTTTGTGTGTGTGTCTGTTAATCTGCCTGTATATCTGTATTTTTTCAACTCCTTTTTTTAGTTTTTGCTTCGGGTTTGGCTCTAAGTAGGTATAATTGTAGCTCTCAGTTGTACGTCTCAGCCATGATACCAATTACTCAGAGGACTTATTTAGCCTTCAAAATTCAGTTTATGACGAAAAACACTTATTTGATATCGATAGCAGGAAATCAAAATTTGACTTACATCCATTCATTTTTCTTTGAGTCTACGGTTTCGCTTTAACTGGAAACAACTATTGCTTTTTTAGTCTTTCGTGCCAACGTCCAAAGAGTCTGAACTCCAGGACCATGGATTAGTTTTAAAGCTTTAATTTACTGATCAGTCTATTCGAGAGAACCTAAGAAAGAAAAAGTACCCTCGAAAATGTTCGAAACCACTCCATAACCTGATGCAAATATTGCTCCTTATATACTTCACGATCAATTCATGATGACGTAGCAAGAAAACTACTACTTCCTTTATTTAACATGCTAATGTAATATATTACTTTAAACGGCGGAAATAATTGACAGGTACATCCGGTCGTAGACAAGTTTATCAAAGGACGAGGGTGGTTGACAAATATACCCGGCCGTAGATGATGTCAAGAAAGTGCAACGACGAAAACAAGCGACAACTGACTAGAAAAGCAATGGATCGCCGGGTGTGATTTGACAGATACATCCGACCGTAGATAAAATCAACAAAAGCGACAACTAGAAAAAGCAAAAAATGCGTGGGAAATTTTGGACTACATCAAGTTTAGAATTTTTGGCTGAAAATATAGAGAAGACTGCTTTTGGCTTCCGACGGCCCCTTCGTGTGCGCGAACTCTCTCCGGCTGCTCTAATGCTCCATGCAGGCGACCAACGAAGAATAGAAATATAAGATAATATTTTTATATATACTAGTATTTTGTTGTTTGTCCAGATTGAACGGCAGTATATGAGAATATAATTGAATGCTTAGAAATCAACATCTAAATATTTTTTTCTGAGTTTGGATAATCGGTTGTAGGTACCTAATTTTTCACATCTTATACAGGCTAAATTTGACTTGGTCCAACTTCTTGGAATCAATACGACTTCCAACTACCGACCTTTACTGAGAAGTTCACTTAATTTTGACCATTTAAGTGTCCTGGGCTTCTTAAGGCTAACTAATTGGGCGCTTTTCTTTCGCAATTACAGACAATATTAGCTGACCTATTGACCAAACAGGGACTTCTCGTGGAATGAATTGTTACACTTTCGGAACTCATTTGGAACTCCTCAAATTTGAACACACGCCAGAAAACACCGTCGGGACATTTGATCACGCATGGACATTCTCTGGTGTTAATATTAGAAATAGTAATTTTCTTATTCTGGCACAGATCGTTTTTAGTAAGGTCACAGGGACCATCAGAGAGCCTCTAGTTTATGAAGAAGTCACGGAAAGTAGAACAAGAAGAAAAAAATGAAAGAAAAATGACCGACAAAAAAAAAAAAGGATAATGTAAGAAGAAAAAGAAACTGGTAATAAGAAGGGAAAAAATAACCAAAGAAAATGAGAAAAATAACGGGTAAGAATAAAAGAAAAAACAAAGAAAAAATAGAATCAGAAGAAACAAAGTAAATGTACTTACTAAATAATAAAACCTACTAGATACTAAAATCTACTAAACAATAAACAATTCATCTTCTATATACCTTGTCATGAAAAGACAAAACACATAGAAGAAGAAGAAGAAGAAGAAGAAGAAGAAGAAGAAGAAGAAGAAGAAGAAATTCCCCAGCCCCTCTTTCTACATTACGTGATCCAGTAACCTTGCTAGTCTCTTCCTGGGGTTAAGTATGAATTTTCTTCTCGTTTGCATCATTCAGAAGATTGTCCAACACTCACTGGAATATTGATTGATATTCTTCTCCTTCTCTGTGCCTTGTCCTTTAATGACGTAGGCGATCATGGCCTTCTAGGTCTACCTATCCCTGGTGGCTCGTAACACACTTTCTCCTGTAATACCACGCAACCCTCTTTCCGCCAGCCACCCGCACAGGCCACTCAAGTACGTTACACGCTGTTTTCCTCTGTCAACCCTTCCCTCTATCTGGCCTGTTAGTATCAGATCCTCCAAGCGCTTCTTCCACATTGCATGTTCCTTGATGATCATCAACCCAAGGAGTGCCGAAAATTTGTTCACAACTTCACTGACAGCTAAGGGCTCAACAACAATCGACACATAACCAAATAATTAAATAATGCTGCTCAAAAGGAATATGAATACGAGTTGTGTTGATTTAACGTTATAGCCAGGAATCTCCGTCTGTTGTTAGAACTAACTCCAAAGAAGAAGCACCTCTACATTGGTGCGAGTAGAAGCAGTGGGGATGTAACCTGGAAAGACAAGTCCAAAGAGGTTCACCAGGCAAATCAAATTCTTTTTTTTTTTTATCTTTGACTAGCGTTGCTCGGGTATACTTAGCGAAACACTCCTGTACAATTTTGTCAGCTAAAACACAGCATATATCATTTTTTCGAGTGCAAGGCATTGTTGCATTTACGGTAATAGAAACAAGCATCAAGTGTCTTTAGACGCACTTAATGATCTTCCGTTTTAATAGAGATGCAAAACTGACACGGATTAAGTCATTTTAAACTTTCTTTTCCAAGAGATAGTTTAGAGTATGTTCTAATAAAAAATAAAAGCATGTTATATGTTCCATTTTAGAATAAATCTTTTGTGTTCTAGTGTATTATTATAACAACATATTCCTAAAGATTGAAATGTCCTCTTTGTTAATGACGTATCCATTTGATTCATAATTTAGCTTAAAATCTCATTTACACCTCATCTGGAACATGAAAAAAAAGTGATGACTTTTTTGCATGAGTTCAACTGTTGGGATAATTTTTCTCTATCTGCCGCCAAAAGTAAGAGAGCATGGTTTAAACATGCGTTTCTGACAACACACGATTGGTTTCTGGTTTTTCTCATTAAAATAGAGGCGTTGAAAATAAAGCCGGTAGAAGACAATTCATTTCAGAGCCATACGTGATACACGCTTGGGTGAACATTGCCCAGAATAGACATAACTAACTGGCTATAAGATTTTTTCGCAATACGTTGCCATTATTTCTTGCAATAGACTGGTTGCCAATCAAGGCTATAGGACCAGATTTGTTCTGATATTTAACCCATTGCTAGAAAGAGAAAAAACAGATTCATACCTTTCCTAAGGATATTCCCTCGGGGAATTCGAACACGGCTGTCCGATTTCTCGTTCCCAGTCTATATCCATTGTACCACATCGGCAGAAGATATCCATCTGAAATTTGCAATCAACATCTGAAAACATCAAAAGAAAAAAGTGAATCAAATGACAGAGAAATTCCTGAGATAACGTGTCAGAATTTCAGTAGCATCGTAACACCTCAAGACAACGGGCATGTTGAAGAAACTCGATTAATGGATTCCGTATGAACTCAGTGAATGTCAAAGTTTAACATTTGGAAGTGTGTTCAACGCTTCATATGCGAAAATCGAAGGATACATATATTGACTGAATAGTGACTTTTGACTAGAGAAATGAATCAGCAATGAAAATCACAAACGATTAGCTCACTGGCTTGATCATGAGGAAAACCGAAATTTGAACAAATAGTTATGCTGACATTCTGGTGATCTACAATTGAGGTTATTTATTAAAGATCTCTGAGGTCTGACAAAGGCATCATTGACGAAGAATAGAATGCACATTCAATTACGCAAAATGTGGCCTGGTTAATCAACGACGTCTAGTTCTCCTTCTTGAGAACTTTTGGCCGCTTGTTGCTAATATAACACTGCAGAAGCTCATCGACTAGGGATAAAACACGCCAATCATATTCCCCTGATTTCCTGATAATATTTATAGCGAGGACTTGCCTCGCCGAAGCAAGAGAAGGCGGGTTGTCTGCACATGTGTTTGTAGATGTCATGGGACCGTGGGGCAAGCTTATGCGATGCAGTTTTGAAATGACACGGCGCGTTCATTATCGGCGAAAGCGAGGCTGTCACACGCGGGAAATTTCGGTTTATTGTCCGAGACCAAAGACGTATGAAAAGAGCCAACTTTTGTTTCACGGCAATCGGATGTTTCACTCGTGAAGGCGACACCGGTGTTCGAGAGACAGTGCTTTGTTTATGGTGATCAGTGAACAGAGTCCCGAGTGAAGCAGTGTTCCGGTTTCCACATAAAGGAATCGGCGAGAACAGATCCAAGCGGTCATTCATTCTTCTCCCAACCACACTTCGTCAAACAATACTAAAATATTTATTGAAAAAAAAAAAGCGATGAAAAATTGACTGTAGCCGAGATGCTACGTCAGGATTGATAACATAGCATCTTTTATTTGGATTTTGACAAATAATTCTGGAGATACATAGCAACATATTGCAGTAGTTTTCAATGAAGTGACGAATGGCAGACTAATAAAACCGTAAAATGGATTCTGTCAAAAAAAAAATGGCTGGCATGTGAACTAATTTTTTTTAATAGAAGACGCAGCAGTTGATTTAATATCACACCATATCATTTATAATCATATGATACCGCGTCATGTCAGCAAGGACGTGAGATTGAGAAGGTACAATGTATCACTCTTCTCATTATTAGTATCGGCCGTCGTGATGCTAAGCAAATATGGTTCTTTAAATAAATATCTGGAAAAGGTTTCAACAGAGAACGGAGAATGCGAAACTGAAATCCGAAGGTGCATTACCATAGGGAAAGATGCTTACCAAACCCTGAGCAAAATATAAAGAAACAGAAAAGAATCGTTAGAAACAAAGAAACGAGCGCTAATCCATTGTGTAATATCAATTCTCCTGTGTAATATCAATTCTCCTATCTCGACATCTAAAGCACCAAAAATGTGGTTCTACAGAGATTGTTTCTGTCTGAATATATTTAGAACAAATAAGTTTCACTAAAAATGATGACAAAAAGGCCACTTATAATTAAGATCAGAAAGAGATGGAATTCCTAAGTCATATGATAATAAAAAAAGGCTTGTAAAGTTTTATACTCACAGGACAGACTGCATGTAATATATTAACTTGGCCGGCGAAAATATGATTGAGAAAAATATAATCCAGACATGGATGGTGACGATAGGGTGAAACATTAAAGACAAAAACACACCAAAGGTAGAACACACAGGCGACAACAAAGGCTTGAAAGGCAATAGCTGACAAAGATATGATTGACATCAAAGGCAGGAAATTCAGGCAACAACAAAGGCTTGAAAAACAATAGCCGACAATCATATGATTGACGTCAAGGGCAGAAAACACAGGTGACAACAAAGGCTTGAAAGGCAATAGCCGACAAATATATGATTGACATCAAAGGCAGAAAATACAGGCAACAACAAAGGCTTGAAAAACAATAGCCGACAATCATATGATTGACGTCAAGGGCAGAAAACACAAGTGATAACAAAGGCTTGAAAGACAATAGATTGACGTCAAAGGCAGAAATTAAAGGCGACAACAAAGGATTGAAAGGCAATAGCCGATAAAGATATAACTGACGTCAATTAAACAACAAAATGCAGAAATGCGTAGGAATTTAGTATTATATAAGACTGGGGTTTCTGGTTGATAAACAGAAGACAGAGGAGAAGAGAAGAGAAAAGGCGAGAGAATAGAGAACTCCCCGGCAGCTCCTGCGTGTGCGTGATATCTCTCCGACTACATTCTTACTTCAGACCTGTGTCACTCTAGTTGTCTATCGAGACGATCGTTGTTCGCCGAGTTCTATCACAAGACAGTGTACAACATGAACGAAAGTTTATAAAACAGAGGGAAACAAAGCATAACCTGCCTAGCGAACTGCAGTAAATGCGAGAGGAAACAAGATTTAGGAAAGATAAAAAGACAAAATTTATTAAGAGCTGCAAGGGACTTGGGAAGGGATTATCGCCAACGTCATGCAGAGGGACGGTATCTAAATGGAGAAGAAAGTGACTAACAGAACAGCAGGTTTGTTTTTGTGGCTTCAAAAATAAACAAGCTTTTGGTGTCCCTCTCGCTTATACAGTACTGTGCAAAAGTATTAGGACAAGAACTATTTTATCTTTTATGAGGCATCAAAATAATTGCGACAATTTACCAATCGCACCTAGTATATATACAGTACTGTGCAAAAGTATTAGGACAAGAACTATTTTATGTTTTACGAGGCATCAAAATAATTGCGACAATTTACCAATCGCACCTAGTATATATACAGTACTGTGCAAAAGTATTAGGACAAGAACTATTTTATCTTTTATGAGGCATCAAAATAATTGCGACAATTTACCAATCGCACCCAGTATATATACAGTACTGTGCAAAAGTATTAGGACAAGAACTATTTTATCTTTTATGAGGCATATTGACAGAAAAATAAACAATTTTATTAAAGTAAGTTTATTTGATTTACTCAACAAATGCTTTTACAAGAAGAAAATATTTGTTGTAAAATAAATTTAATATTTAGTATAATATCCTTTTGCTTTTATCACAGCCTTCATTCTGTACCTATTGACATCACAAGCTTCTTCAGTGTATCTAATGGTATCTCCTGCCAAGCAGCTTGTATTTGTCCTCAAAGTGTGTCTTGCGAAGTAACATTAGATTTTTCAATTCGAGAGGGGGAAAATAAGAAAAAAGTCACTCATATCCAAGGATAATAGAATAATGAGTAGTTTCAAAATAACTTGTTTAATAGAAAATAAGAGAAATTAAATATAACTTCTTTTTAATAGATTTCTTTTGCAACTAGTTTTAAATAATCAATATTCATTAGCAATTTACTTGGCTTTTCACCCAGTATTTGAATTTCAGTGAGGTTTTTACGAAAATCACCCCCTGTCCTAATGCTTTTGCACACTACCAGGACTGTACAAAAATATATACAGGGGTGATTTTTAACTTTATTTTGATGCCTCGTAAAAGATAAAATAGTTCTTGTCCTAATACTTTTGCACAGTACTGTATATATATACTAGGTGCGATTGGTAAATTGTCGCAATTATTTTGATGCCTCATAAAAGATAAAATAGTTCTTGTCCTTATACTTTTGCACAGTACTGTATGTTTGTTCTTTTCTCAATCTCACTTCCTAGTTTCAGATCTTTCTCCTTTTTCTTCTTTCTTTTTTTCATTCATTATCTTCTTCGTTTTTTATTCTCTTTTTCTTCATTTCAACCGTGCGTTTGTTTTTTTCCCCTTTTCTTTATGTTTTCTCTTCTGCATTTCCATCAAATTTTTATAATTTCTTAAATTTATATTCTCTTTTACTCAAGAATTCGTCTTTTCTTGCATCGATATATTGTCGGTGCCATCATAACCGAACATGGCTGTTTTTTATACTAACTGTTCACCCAACACAAGACCTAAGTCTCACACAAGGTAGAGGCTTACCGAATGAGATTGCTGTAAGAACATAAGAAGAGTGAGTGAGAATTCTTCATCTTCATCTTCTTCACTTCTTACCTAAGTTCTCATTCGTTTCAAAACTCTTTTGCCATTTACCTTTTTATTACAATGTTCGATCCGATTTTTTTATTACTGTTTTTTTTTCTTCAGCTTCCATTTTCTTCAGCTTCGATTTTCTTCAGCTTCAATTTCCTCATCTTGACAAGATTTACCTACGTATTCCTTTTTCTTTCTTTTGAAAATTGTTTCCTTCAAATCATTTATCTTTTTTCTTCTTCTTCATATTGTCTTTTACTTTTTTATTTCCCTTTGATTTCATTATAGTTGCTGATATTCCTTCTTCTTTTTCTTCTTTATCTTATTTCTTCATCTTATTTTTTATCTAATAATGTTATTTTTGTTATTTTTTCTACCTTTTCTTTTGATTCCATTGTAGTTGCTGATTTTGCTTCTCCTTCTTCTCTTTCTTCTTCTTTCAACTGCTTATGTCATTGTTGTAGTTATTTTTTTTATTTATTTTCCTTAACTTCATTGTAGGTGTAGAATTTTTTTTATCCCCTTGCTCATTCTCCTCCTCTTCCTCCTCGGATTTTTTCTTTAATCACCCATTGATCGTATTGTTAATTTAACTGCTTTCTTCTTGTCTTTGTTTTGATTTCGTTGTAGTTGCTGCTTTTAATTCTCCTCTCCCTTCTCCCCTCCTCCTTTTCCCCTCCTCCTTTTCCCCTCCTCCTTCTCCCCTTTTCCCCTCCTCCTTTTCCCCCTCCTCCTTTTCCCCTTTTCTTCCTTTTTCTTCTTCTTCTTCTTCTTCTTCTTCTTCTTCTTCTTCTTCTTCTCATTATTCTTTCTTTCACATGTAACTGTTCGAAATAAACACTTTCATTGCCCAACAGATCTCTTGACAAAGGGTCAAATGTTCGCCAAACGGCCAGAGAAACCAGTGAAATGATGCAATGGACAAACTCTGACGAGGTCAATGGGCCATTACTAACCATCTTCTACTTCTCCATCCTTAATCAGCCGGTATCTGAAATAATTGAGATGTTTTCTTCTTGATTTATTGACCGCTATCAACAAACATCAGAAAGTAGCATACATACAGACATATCGATGTCAAAACATAGCAATTTTTATGCAGGGCATTGAACGTTGTGTGAATATCTTAATCGATAAAAAGTAAATTGCTTGATAAGTACATGAAAGCGTAAATATATATTGGCGTGTGTAAAAATTCAGATATAAAATATATCTGTAAAAAGAAAATGCTAATAAAAACAAAAGGAAAACACTTTCTTTACTGGCGAGACAAATGTAAGGGTTATTAAAAGAGAGAGTAACTTAATTAGAAGAAAGTTCTTGAGAGTGCTAGTATCGGAGTTTGCCAAAATCTTAATCTACCTCAATGATTTTTAAACATTTCCTTTCCTAAAAGAAATATTCGTTTTTTCTAAACGAGAGAAATGACTATATTTTTTCGTTTTTGAAAGAAGACGTTTAAATAAAAATCTTCTGTTATTTAAACAAATATTTTAGCAAATTAAATGAAAATTCTATATTATAATTGCGTTAATGAATAAGTTTATATATATATATATATATATATATATATATATATATATATATATATATATATATATATTGATTGATTGATTGATTAATAACTTAGTTTCTGGTCATAATAAGATTAGACCAATGCACATTTGTATTAGAAGTGTTCAATACAATTACATCGTAGAACTTTTGAATATTTTTCCATTTGTAAACGAGTCATTACACAACTTAGTTTCTACCATGAGTAGTGTCTTCAGGTGATTTTTCAATACTTGAAAATCGCCTGAGGACACTACTCATGGTAGAAACTAAGTCGCGTAATAACTCATTTACAAATAGAATATATATATATATATATATATATATATAACCCGGATATAAGAGACGCTGATATAAGATAAATCCGGATATAAGGGAGATTTTCTCTACTCCCAAATTAGAGCCTGTGGTAATACATATAAAATAGACCAAACCCGGATATAAGATAACTTTATCCGGTCCCGACAACTCTCTTATATCAGGGTTACACTTTATATATATAACCATTGCTCCCAAGAAAGGCGAGACGAATACTAGTGCACTGGGGGTTACACTGAAGGAATAGACCAGGTATAGGAGGTATTGAATACAGGATAAAAGATGAATTTGGATTCAAGAAGATAAAAAATGACATTTGACGTTACATTTAAATTTTTGGAAAATCTAGATATCAGGAAAGCAAGTGAGCAGAATGCAATCCCATATAAGGGAAAGGCGAGAAAATAAAATGTAGGAATAGAAGTATCGTTTACATTTAACTATTTCAACCGTAAATTGGTGTGTCCTAGATGTCACTGTAGGAGCACGCTTAAATTCATGTGGACAGGGCACTGAGGAAAAATGCTCGTCAGAGCAGTTGCTATGAAAGTATTTGTAGAAAAGACAGAGGGAAGCCACGTCACGTTGATGAGAAAGTGACTGAAGATGATAGGTTAAGTAAGAATAGATTGCATTGGTGATCCTGTTTGGTTGTTGTTGATATCCTCTAGAAGTATCCGTTTAATATAGTTGATAAATATATATATATATATATATATATATATATATATATATATATATATATATACTCTGTTGTTCACTGGCGTATGATACATCATATGCTAAAAGTCTGCCTCCTTCCACTGAGCGCCCATAGCTCAAAGGTAGAATCGCCGACTGACGCCAATTTGGTCGGCTTTCAATTCTGGGTTAAAAGCAATCGGATGTCTAATCACACTGATGAGCTGTGATACAGCGAAAGAGATCTGTCTGCGGATGACTATATATATATATATATATATATATATATATATATATATATGTACAGTACTGTGCAAAAGTATAAGGACAAGAACTATTTTATCTTTTATGAGGCATAAGAATAAAGTTTAAAATCACCCCTGTCCTAACACTTGTGCACATTGACAGTAGTATTAGGACAGGGGTGATTTTTCTAAAAACTCACTAATAAATTACAAACATTGTTTTTGTTTGTTTTAAATGAAATTCGTTCATACTCACGGATGATCACGCGTATCATAATTGAAAAATATCATAAATGAGCTGTAACGTTGACCGATGTTATTATCATTCATTTTTCAATGTACCCAAGTACTTTCAATCTCTTTCCGAGATCATCTTCAAGGGTTTGAGTTATAGTAACAAAAAAATAACCGCAAAATAGTGTTGCTAAAAATTACTGTAAATCTTTTTTCTTGCTACAAATATAACTGTTGACAAACTGCTTCAAATATGTTATGCACTGCTTTCCTCTGTCTCTTTTTTACTCTATCTGGCGTATCAACATCAGGTTCTCCAAGCCCTCTTGCCTCATGGCATGTCCCAGGAACTTCAGCTGTCTCTTTCTGATGCTCAGTACTAATTTCCTTTTCGTTTCCATCATTTCCAAAACCTCATCATTGCTCACATGCTCAATCCATGACATTTTCTCCGACCTATATTTGGCATATTGGGCTGCCCTTTTTACTGATGACCAGGCATTCAGTTTTATTTGTAGTCCTTTCTTGTCACTCTAAGCTTGATAAAAAAAAAGTCACATGGTCAGGTGAATAGGGAGGGGTTGTTTCAGCACAGCAATATTCTTCTCGGCCAGGAACTTGGATGCACCTCAGCTCTACTATTACAGCCATATTGAGGGCCTCCAAAATGGATCCCCTTCTTCTATGTGCCCGGTCATTTCAGGATGTAGGCGATCATGGCTTTCCGCGTCTCCCTATCCCTGGTGGTTCTTAGCATGCCCTCTTCTGTTACACCATGCAACCCTAGTTCCATCATCCACCTGATTAGGTCCTTCAAATAAGTTATCTGCTGCTTTCCCCTGTCTCTTTTTCCCTTTATCTGACCTGTTAGTATCAGATTCTCCAAGCCCTCTTTCCTCATGGCATGTCCCAGGAACTTCAGCTGTCTCTTTCTGATGCTCAGTATTAATTTCCTTTTCGTTTCCATCCTTTCCAACACCTCATCATTGCCCATGATACCTTCTGTAGAACCATATTTCAATTGTTTCAAGTTTTTCTTTTTTCATTCACTGCCATATTGAAGAACTTCAGTATTAATTATCCCATAAAAGTTGATAGACCGCTTAACAAGATCATCCAACCAAACAATCAACATGAAATATTTCCTATCATTAATCCATATAATCTCCGACAATTTCTAAAATCAAAATCTATTCCAAAAATATATCTTTAGCAAGACTACTTCATGAACTTACAGTACAGCCTCTAGTAATTATGCCCTCACAAACATATAATTTCACAAAAGCTGAGTATCATCAAACATTGTGAAGGTAGAATAACATATTATTTTCATTACTTCAAATCTCACCGCAAAAAATTAAATTTCAGAATTAGATGACCGATATCGGGTTTAAATGTCGTTAAACAAACAAATCAATCAAACAATCTATTAGCAGCTCAATCACGCAGAGATTCCTTCACCGAGTCTCTTATTAAACTATTTACGAAGACTCTTTGAGGAGAAAGACTAGTGATTAGTTCTCAACTAATCCTAGGTTATTTGGAGGGATCTAAACTTATTTATAAATGGAAGTTTGTCTTTGTGTGTGTATGTGTGTGTGTGTCTGTCTGTGTGTGCGTGTGTGTCCGTTACCTATAGACGCCGAAACGGCTGAAGCAATTTTCTTGAAAATATACACAGTTTTACTGTAAGCGTCTGCGAGTGTTCTTAGCTGAGTTTTGTGTCGAGTTACCCCCGATAAATATCGAAAGAATCGGGTTATAGAAGGAGTGGTCCGATTTTAATCAAATTTGATACACTCATAGACAAAGACATAAGAAACGATATTCAGAAGTTTCAAAGATTCAGTTCTTACAATAGTGCAGAAAATCGATAATATATATATAAAAGGCAAGATGTTTGTGCGTGTGTGTGTTTATTTGTCTGTATGACTGTATTTTTTTTCAGTTCTTTTATTTTGGTTTTTGCTTCGGTTTTGGCTCTAAGTAAGTATAATTGTAGTTCTTAGTCTCAGCCATTATACCATTTACACAGAGGATTTATTTAGCCTTGAAAATTCAGTTTACGACGAAAAAGCTTATTTGATATCGATACCAGGAAATCAAAAGTTGACTTACATCCATTCATTTTTCTTTCATTGTACGGTTTCGCTTTAACTGGAAACAACTATTGCTTTTTAGTCTTTCGTGCCAACGACCAAAAGTCTGAGCACAAGGACCATGGATTAGTTTAAAGCTCTCAATACTCCCGAGCAACGCCGGTCTATACTGCTAGAATATATATATATATATATATGAATACTCTGGCTATTGGGCGTGTATAATGATAATATACACGCTAAAAAGTCTGCCTTCTTCTACCGAGCGCCCATAGCCCAGAGGTAGAATCGCCGATTCGGTCGAGTTTCAATCCTGGGTTAAAAGAAATCGGAGTCTAACTGTACTGATGAGCTGTGATACAGATCTGTCTGCGGATGACTAAATATATATATATATTTCTTTTGACACAGGATTGAAACTCGACCGAATCGGCGATTCTACCTCTGAATGAGCGATGCGTACATGTCAGAGTAGCTACTGTTTTTCAAAGTCTACCATTCTTCTAGAGTGCTCAGTCAGGGTGTGAGAGCGTAAATAGTATATATATATATATATATATATATATATTATATTTTTAAACTAGTTATTTCGCTCCCCAGGTTTCTACCATGAGTGGTTTCTTCAGGCGATATATTTTTTTTTTATATCTGGGTTTGGTGTATTTTATATACATTACTACAGGCTCTAATTTGGGACCCGAGAACATCTCTCTTATATCCAGGTATCTTATCTCCGGGTTATACTGATATATATATATACATATATTTTCCATTTGTAAATGAGTTATTACGCGACTTAGTTTCTACCATGAGTAGTGTCTTCAGGCGATTTTCAAGTATTGAAAAATCACCTGAAGACACTACTCATGGTAGAAACTAAGTCGCGTAATGACTCGTTTACAAATGGAAAAATATTCAAAAGTATGTAATTGTCATATGTCATATATATGTCATATATATATATTATATATATGACTAATTATATATATATATTATAATATTATATATTATATATGGTTATGTCTTGAGGGCTGTCACAATGCGTTTAGTAAAATAAAGGAATGTAAAGAAGTTGTTGGGTATTACCTATTTATTATACATTAATATTTCGAGATCAAAATCACATCTTCAGAATGGCAGAGAAGCGTGTGTCTGTCCGAGTGTGTTCCTGGCCTTTCAAAGAATGGTCATTCCTGTCTTCTGCTGCTGCTGTCATTAATTTTACTGTGTGTTTATGTATCTGTGTGTGTGTGTGTGTGTGTGTGTGTGGGTGGGTGTGTTTATTGTATATGTGTGATATATAGTTGGGGCCTTTTTCTGGTCTGATGATATTTTTATATATTTATATTTATATACATACTCATTTCATATATATATATATATATATATATATATACATGTGTGTGTGTGTGTGTGTGTGTGTGTGTGTGTGTGTGTGTGTGTGTGTGTGTGTGTGTGTGTGTGTGTTACATAACGCAAAGATGGATTTCGATTTTAAACATCCACTGGACAATATTTTATTTTTAGCGGAGGTGTTGTATTGGGGTATGTGCATTGACAAGGAAGGAAATGAAGGCGAAAATGAGAAAGAAATATACGCCATGAAAGTAAATGTCTTCTCTTTTTTCTTTGTTTAATCATTAACGCGTTGGTGTACCCATGTAACAGTGACTTAGTAAAAGTCATTCGTCTTAAATGTAATGTTCGTCTTGATTTTTTTTATTAATTTCACCATTATCTGTTCGCAACGAAAATAGAAAAAACGTCAAGCAATTATAATTTGGCGGAAGGAAATTAACAAAGCAATTTTATTTCATTTCGATTCAAATTAATTTTTAATGTTTTTGTAATTATTCTTATTGGTTTTCGTTTTATTTATTTTATTTCTTTTTTTTTATCTGAGATTAGTAATCAGCATTTTGACATTACTCGTTAAAAATAACATTATGTGAAAGAAAAAGCAAACATTAAGAAAAATAATGTGTATCACATTAATGATGAAAGAAACTAATTAATTGAAATTGAGTTGGGATAATTAAAAAAATAATTTCTTCGTGCCTCACGTATAGAGAAACTACCTAAAACCTTCGTTAAAAAAAAAACAACAAACAAATGTAGCGATAAAGATTCTAATCAGAAAATATCGTGTAGAAATCGAAATACTAATTCTGGTGCAGCCCACTTATTTGAAGAAGAATATCTTCCTCTACACATTTATTTATTTTATTCATACGTTTTCGACACAAACCACACAATTCTTCTGCGCCTGATTTTATCAAAATAAAATTTTAAATGTAAGGTCAATAGACACCTCCTAACACACTAACACGCACCCATCCCCTCCAACACTCTCCCTACGTACCTCCTAACTTGTCTATCACCCTCCCTCTGACATTTCCTATCCCCAATCGCTCTATGTAACCCTCTGCGCTATAGTGGCAGTGGACTGCCTTGCTTGGGGTGAAAAAAAAGATAAGCAGATGAGAGTGTGTGGGTAGATTGATTTGATTTGATTGGTTCATTTTCGAAGGCTTATCAACCCATTGGCGGTTATTTAAAGCCAGAAAATATTTTTTAGATTTTATGATTTATCTTTTGAGATAATCAGAAGAAGTTTGGTTCTACAGGAGGATGCAGATCTAATGTACCAAACAAGTGACCAAAGATGAAGTTTTAGAAAAAATGGAAACTAAAAGAAACTTATCAGGAAACAACAGGTAAAATTTTAAGGAAACACAATGAGGAAAATGGGCTTGAAAAATTCGATAGTCACAACACAGATGGAAGGCAAATAGATCAGAGAAAAACAACGCATAACCTACCTAGCGAGACTGAGTAGGCAGAACGAGGTTTATCAGAGATAACAATTTTGTGAATTTCCTCTTTGTATATGATACTGAAATCGACTGAGTATATATATACTCCTGCCATAAAGAGAACCGCTTTTGAGAGTTAGAGAGAGATCCATTAGAGTTGTCGGAGAGTACCGGAACTGATACGTAAGTTACCAAGAGATATCGAAGCTACACAGAGATTACCGCGTCAGAAGCCAGGATAGCTCTGAGCTCCACTCAGTTAGAATAATATACACGGATATACTATTTCCAACGACTTCACTTCAAGACTTGTACATATTTATTTCTTGATTCGTGATACACGCTTGGTCGATCATGTCTCGAAAGAGACATTACTGACTGGGCAGAAGATTATCCCGCAGTAGGTTGCCATTGCTTTCTGCGGGAGACTGTTTGCTGACCAAGGCTATAGAACACAATCTGTCCTGCCATTTCACTCGTCACTGGAGGGAGAGGAGATAGATTATATCACATTATTATATTAAGTATAATTGGTGGGGGATCAGTTTATTACTTCATAACAACAGAAAACCGATCCCCCACTTTATGCCAGTAGAAGTTTTAATTATGTTTCCAACTATTATATTCAGTCAGTCAGTTCAGTGCCATACGTGATACGTGCTTGGGCGATGATGTCTCGAAAGAGACATTACTGACTGGGCAGTAGGTTGCCATTGCATTCTACGGCAGACTGGTTACCAGCCAAGGCTATAGAACCCAATCTGTCCTATTATTTAACCCATAACTGGAGGGAGGAGACGAATTAATACTTTTTCCAAGGTTATTTGTGCGTAAGTGAATGCAAAGAATTCAACTAGAATTTGAACTCGGCTCTCCAATTTCTCGTTCCGAGCCGATATCCACTGCACCACAACGTACTTCCCTAGACAATCCCCTAGAAGATAAAAAAGAGAATTGAATAAGAAATGTAGAAACCACAGAAATGTGGTTCTACAGTAGGATACTAAGGATCACATAGATTGAACATGTGAGCAAGGACAAAGTTTTAGTAAAAATGGAAACTTATACAAGTGCTGTAATTCTACCAATCTGGTAGCACCCTTCAGCACACGCGGTCGCGGAAGTAAAGAAAAAGATCGTTAGAGCCGTTGCCATGAAGCTGTTTGTATAAAATCAGAGCGACGACACGGTGAGAAAGTAACTGAAGTCGAGACGCCAAGTCAGGATTGATTACACTGGAGATCTTATTTTTAGATTTTACTGAGAACCTCGAAATGTATAGCAAGAGCACCTGACCTTTAGCACACAATAAAACACTTAAATACCAGGAAAAGAAACTTGAAATTCTTAGGGTAACTAATGAGGAAAGAGGGCTTGTAAAATCTGATATTCATGAGGCTAATGACGTAGGAGTGAGGACAAAAAAAAGACGTATAATCTACTTAGTGATCTTGAGTAAATGGATCGTAAAGCAAGGTTTTGGTGAAATAGAAAAAAAGACAAAATCTATTAAGTGTTAGGGTCATTGTTAATGCGTCGCTGACTTCTTTTGATAGCCTGGACTTTTCCCCTAAGATATGAACGTTCTTTCTTAAAGATTCCATCTACTTCTGCATTCAAAATACTTATATCCCACCTGGGCTTACGGCCATATCACGTTGAATACACCGGTTCTCGCACGATCACCGAAGTTAAGCAACGTTGAGCCTGGTCAATACTTAGATGGGTAACCGCTTGGGAATACCAGATGCTGTAAGCGTTTAGTAACAGATGTTCGTGCTTATGGCCATATCACGTTGAATACACCGGTTCTCGCTCGATCATCGAAGTTAAGCAACGTTGAGCCTGGTCAGTACTTAGATGGGTGAACGCTTGGGAATATCAGGTGCTGTAAGCGTTTAGTGACGGATGTACGTTGTGGTGCAGTGGATATCGGCTCGGAAAGAGAAATCGGTGAGCAGAGTTCGAATTCCAGTTGAATACCCTACATTCACTTAAGCATTGGTACCCTTGGGAAAGGTATTAATCCGTCTCTTCCCTCCAATTATGGGTTAAATAACAGGGTAAGATTTGGGGCCCCTGCCCTTATAAACAAATCCCAGTGAATCTTAATACTCGAAAAAAAAAATGTATTATTTGAAACAAAAACTTATATAAGAACAACAATAAATTGTTGAAAGAAAAAGATATTACCAGCAATAAATAAATAAAAAAAATTAGTTGGCAATAAATGACCCGCCGTGGTTGATATGCGAAAAAACAAACCAACCAACAACTTAACCCCAGGCTGAAAAAATATCCACCGCGCCAGTGGCATAGTCTGTAGTATAAAAAATGATGATGGAGGAAACAAAAGGTGTAGTGTGATGCTTACTCTCCAGCAGCCCAGCTGTTTTTCTTTCTTTCGTCGCCGCAAAGAAATAGATTTCAGTTTTCTTTTTCTTTGCCCGTTACACAGAGCAGTTGTGAAACAGACACCAACTCAGCTGCTTCTCCTTCCTCTTTGTCAGTTTGACTGTCAATCCGCAACTTCGACACACACAATCCACCGAGAAAATCCCATTCTGACAGCAGGACTGGCACCCGCTTTTTATACCATTCCAAGACGGCCAAAATTCGCAAATATCGTCTCGTTTTGGACGAGATAGGCACGCATAAATTGTGTCTGCAATAGCGGTCATCTTTCTTTTCTGTTATTATCTTACATGAAAGACATATTCGTACTCGTTTTGAAATCCTAGGTAAGTCATGTCTTTCGTTATATAGTCAGGTAGTCTTTTTGTGGACAACTTTCCCACTTTTTCACCAACAAACTTTGTCCCTACTCACAAAACACTCGGTTCTTGCTTCCCTTTGAGCAAAAAAAAAAAAAAAAAGAAAAAGTAAAAAGATCCACAAACATTGGGCTCCTCGTCAAGGTTGATGCCTAATTCGGTGGACTCTCTGCCGAGATAAATCCTGAAAAACTCAAACCTCTCGCCAAATAATTCTTACTGCGTATCGGATTATTCTTGATGTGACGGAAGAATTTTCTTATCAAACGAAATGATAATTTTCCTTTTCTTTTTCGTATCTTGCGGCCTTTCTCAGCGCGAACCTTCTAGAATTTCTTGATAATTCTTTGAATTACTGGAACTGCCAATTAGAATGTCCTCATTGCTGAAAGTCACAAACTCAACGACTTTACCAAATTCTTTTTACTTAATTATGCTTGATGAGAAATCGGGGATTCTTAATTCTAGTCTCTATTTAACTCATATTCGGGCAAACGTTAAATAAATACATATCAAAGAAAAGCGTTGAGTGCCACTGTTGCCCAAAGACCTGAAAGCGAATAACATTTAAAAAATAATGTCAATAATAACTGGTATGTCTGTTTAAATTTCTGGGTTTATGATTATCATTTTTTTAAATGATTTATATTTGGACTATTATCCTTATCTTCGTTGTTGATATCACAACGTTTCGGCTCTTCTGTTCTCCAATCTGAGTTATCTTCAGGTAATTCTAACTGAATTTTTATTTAATCAACGGGATTAGACTGATCATATTTAAGTGTATCGTCTAATTTTATTTTTATTTAGTACTCTTCTTCTATGTGCCTTGTCCTTTCAGGGTGTAGGCGATCATGGCCTTCGACGTCTCCATATCCCTGGTGGCTCTTAGTACACTTTCTTCTGTAACATCGCGCAACCCCCGTTCTGTCGTCCACCTGCTCAGGCACTTCAAATAGGTTCTCCGCTGCTTTCCTCTGTCTCTTTTTCCCACTATCTAGCCTGTTAGTATCAGGTTCTCCAAGCCCTCCTTCCTCATTGCATGTCACAGAAACTTTAATTGTCACTTTCTGATGCTCAATATTAATTTTCTTTTCGTTTCCATCCTTTCCAAAACCTCATCATTTCTAACATGCTCGGTCCATGATATACGCAGCATCCTTCCAGCTGCTTCAAGTTTTTCCTTCATCTTTGATGATATTGTCCATTATTCACTGTCATATGGAAGAACTGAAATTACATAGCAATCCAGTACTCTCTTCGTTGTTTCTAATGAAAGATTCCTGTTTCTTAATACTTTAGTCACCTTCTGGAACGCGCCCTTCGCCATGCCAATTCGCATTCGGATCTCTGTGTTGCACTTTCCGTCTTCTGTTAGCACATTTCCCAGCTATTTAAATTTTTGTACCTTCTTGATTTTAGTATCCCCCACTTGTATTTGACATTTTGGGCTGCTCTTTTTGCTGATGACCATACATTCGATTTTCTCGCAGTTTATTTATAGTTCTTTTTTGTCACTCTCTTCAGCTACCTTCTGTAGGAGGTCTTGTAGTTTCCTTTCCGACTCTGCAATAAACTTAACTACAACACAGTTGCTGTCTTCGTTTACTGACTTTTCTATTCAGAAAACATTAGTTAAGAGAAAAGACAATAAAAGAAGATAGCAACTGCGTTGTAGTTAAGTTTTTGATAAGTGGTATAATGTATACCAGTATGCATTGTAGAAGGGACAGATTTCAGAAGCTATCCCGTGTACTGAAAGACAGGAAAATCCCATTAGAAACAAAGAAAAGAGTGCTGGATTGCTACGTGATATCTGTCCTTCTGCATGGAAGTGAATGCTGAACGATCTCATCAAAGATGAAGGAGTGGATTGAGGCAGCAAAAATATGGTTTTACAGAAGGATGTTGAGGATACTATGGACAGAGAACGTGTGCAACGATGAGGTGTTGGAAAGGATACAAACGAAAAGAAAACTGATAATAAATATCAGGAAGAAAGAAATGAGGTTCCTGGGACACGAAATGAGGAAGGAAGGCCTGAAGAACTTGATACTCACAGGTCAGATAAATGGAAGTAGAGACCTGAGAAGGCAGCGCGGGACGTATTTGTTAGGTCTGAGCAAATGGTTGACGGAGTGGGGCTTGGAAGATATACCAAGAGAAAAATTACTGAGGTGGACAAGAGACAGAGCCAAGTGGAGGTTCATGATCACCTACGTCCTGAAGGGACACGGCATATGAAGAAGAAGAAGAATTGCAGAAGGCATGTTCAAAATTAATTCTATCTATATATTAATATAATGTGCGTTCTGGTGCAGTGGATATCGTCTCGAAACAATAAATCAGGAAGACGAGTTCGAATTCCAGTTGAATTCCTCACGTTCACTTACGCACAAGTACTCTTTGGAAAGGTATTAATCCCTCTCTTTCCTCCAGTTATAGGTTAAATAAGAGGACAGATTGGGTTCTATAGCCTTGGTCGGCAAACAGTCTACAGCAGAAAGCAATGGCAACCTACTGCGAGATAATCTTCTGCCCAGTCAGTCATGTCTTTTCGAGACATGATCGCTCAAAGCGTTTATCACGTATGGGACTTAACTGACTGATATGTTTATAATCAGCTGCAAAGACTTTAATACAAACTACATCCGTAAGCAGATTCTCATATCTCATGACCAGATTCCTACAAGTCTCACCAGATTCTGTTCCACTCTTTTGAAAAGGTATCAAACGCCCTTCAGACCGTAAAACTTCATCGAAATAACTCGTATCTTCATCTTTCCCCAGGAGTTCTCCAGGTTTGCTTAGTCGCTCTACAGTATTGCTAGTATTATCCAAGAACCCTATTCCCTTTGAAATAAACAGACGTTATACAAAAAAAAGTACGTGAAAGAAACTATAGGTAGTGCGGCTATACCTGAAACAATGGCTATAATTCCTGATGCACACAATACCGCATGACTACAATATACCTGTTTTAAATCAAGTGAAGGTTACTATAATAGTATTAGTATTGATTGCGAACCGGCGATATTTCCAGTTACACGATACTAATATAAACAATATAAACATTAGTGTATATATAATAAGCTAACGTGAGATAAAAAGAAGGACAAGTTACATGGCAATAACAAATAAGCATTTAATATAACAAAAACAAGTACGATACATTAAGAATGTTTAAGTCCGTCCCAAAACAAGAAGAATATTTATGTTGTCCAAATGGACGAGAATGTTTTTAGCAAGACTAGATAAGAAACGACAAACCGTTACGCCAGCAATTACTCCTCGTTGCTATACTCATTAAGGCTTGGAAGGAAACTGACCCCAGATAAAACAAATGTTCCTCAAAAGGGAAGACCGCTATTGTTCCCCTTAAGTGAAGACAACTACTGTCTCCTTACAAGAGTGAAAAATTGTTATTATTAAAACGTTTAAGCCGAGCAAAAACTAGAGAGTACTAAATAAAAATAAGAACTATACAATAACCCCAGATATAAGCGGTACAACGAGAACAACCAAACCCCGTTGATTAAATACAGAATTCTGTTAAGAATTAGGTTGACCAGATCGATATAAATCTGAGAAAAGCAAAGGCGAGAGAAGAACGGCCGAAACAAGCGTCCTTACAGACCATCTTTTGTTCACCTATTGTTTGCATGTGCTTCCAAAGATATATGACCCAGTTTATAAAAGCGACGGTTCAAGTATTCCTGTAACTTGAACCAAAGAGTTGTGAGTGCAATACTTGGCCACAGCAGAAGTGAGCAAATAACTAGAGAACTGAATTACTAAAGGAAAATAACTGAAATATTCAGAAAGGCATGAAACTAAAAAATTCTAATCAGGTGGACAATATAAAGGATTCGGTTTGAATATCTAAATTATATTACCTGAAGAAAACTAGAGTTTATAACAGTCGGAACCGCACGAAAAGGAAAATCAAAATAGTTCAAATAATGTAAATTGTGTAAATATCTTTTTAAACCATAATTTATGATACGGATTATTATCGGATTATGAATAGCTAGCACTATAAACCGGCGTTGCTCGGGTGTATGAAAGCTTTAAAACTAATCCATGGTCTTGGAGCTCAGACTCTTTGGACGTTGGCACGAAAGACTAAAAAGCAATAGCTGTTTCCAGTTAAAGCGAAACAGTGGACTCAAAGAAAAATGAATGGATGTAAGAAAAATTTTGATTTCCTGGTATTGATATCAAATAAGTTTTTCGTCGTAACTGAATTTTGAAGACTAAATAAGTCCTCTGACTAAATGGTATCATGGCTGAGACTAAGAACTACAATTATACCTACTAGGAGCCAAAACCAAAGCAAAAACTAAAATAAAATGGCTGATAAAAATACAGACAGATAAACACACACACAAACATCTTGCCTTATATATATATATATATTTGTAATTAATTATTTTGGACATTATTTTTACCGATACTCGTATTTAAGTAGATATTCTGTTTTTAATTAAACAGTATTTTATATTTATATCTACCGGCCTGATTATTTCACGATAAATTTTTATGACGAAAATGTGTGCTATCCAGCAGGATTCGAACCTGCGACCCCTATTACATAGGGGAAGCATACCATTTGATCTGGTAATGTCTTAACCAATCGACCATGAATAGCCTCTTGATCAGACGAGGTTTTTATCATGCTTATATAACACAATGTAAATAGGGGTCGCAGGTTCGAATCCTGCTGGATAGCACACATTTTCGTCATAAAAAATTATCGTGAAATAATCAGGCCGGTAGATATAAATATAAAATACTGTTTAATTAAAAACAGAATATCTACTTAAATATGAGTATCGATAAAAATAATGTCCAAAATAATTCATTACAAATTGTCGGTTGCTTATAACCAAGTTTCGTTAAATTTCGTTAATTTCCGTAACATGTTTATATATATATTATCGATTTTTTGCACTATTGTAAGAACTGCAACCTTGAAACTTCTGAATATCGTTTCTTATATTTTTGTCTATGAGTGTATCAAATTTGATTAAAATTGGACCAATCCTTCTATAACCCGATTTTTTCGATTATCGATTTTCAATATTTATCGGGGGTACCTCGACACAAAACCTAGCTAAGAACGCTCGCAGAGGCTTATAGTAAAACTGTCTAAATTTTCAAGAAGATCGGTTCAGCTGTTTCGGAGTCTATAGGTAACGGACACACAGACAGACAGA
>JBBBDQ010001298.1:467500-517500 GCA_037127315.1 Ascarosepion bandense | reverse complement strand
TATATATATATATAGTGTAATGGTTGTTATAATGTTTTTATAAATTCATTTGTATCGAGCACTATTTATAAAAGTAAATGCATGAACAATAGGTTGAAAAACCTACGAGTTCAACAACTTAGTTTCAATATATATATATATATATATATATATATAATATATATATATATATATATATATATATATATATATATATATATATATATATACGGAGTCTAACCGTACTGATGGGCTGTGATACGGCGAAACAGATCTGTCTGCGGATGAATATATATATATAGTCTTGAGTTGTGATGATGTCTAGTGCTCAGATTATTGGTTTTTATAGTGGTTTGGGCAATATCAAGTACCTACATAAGGAGAAGAAAATTAAACACCTGCAAACTATACATTTAAAACAAGTCAATACAACAAAAGCAATCAAAAGCAATTAACCATCTGTAGAACCACTCACATAACAAAATCTTAAGCTATGCCAAGTTTAATATAAATGAGAAAAAACCCGGACCGAAACTGCTGTTGAGAAATAAGTACTGATCAGAGAGATCATGATAATGATGATTTACGGAAACCTTAAAATATGCATGTCTCTGTTTTGTTAAGTGACAAGCTTTTTTTCATGAATATATATATATATATGTGTGTGTGTGTGTGTGTGTGTGTGTGTGTGCGAGCGTGTGCGTGCGTGCGTGTGTGTATATGTATGTGCGTGTTTGTAAATATGTATAACTGCTTAGATTAGTATTTTTTATTACCATATCGTAAGCACGAATCTTATAGGAACGATCATTGAAAAAATGTCGCCTTTTGTTCTTTTGTCACGGAATACGCAACACAAACCATGAAGTTTTTCTGCAATTTCTCACGTAAAATATCCAATTACACAACATATTAGAATTAACTTAAGGAAAAAGGAAATATTAATAATTATAATAATGCTAATACTAATCTCTATGAATGGAAGCTTACATCACATCACGTAAACGCAAACGCAAATACAAACATTTTGATTGTATGAGTTTTTCTCGCAAATAAAGAGTTAATAGTAACAGACTATAATAATATCATTTCCTGCTAAAAATTTCCCGTTTGAGTTCCTTCTTTAAATGAAAATGAGAAAATATTTCATTAATCAGGTTATTTCAACATGTGAAGGTGATATTTTTTATGGACAGCTCAGTTCATGGCCGAGCGGTCTAAGCGCCAGTCTAAAGCTAGTAAGTACACCTTACAAACACATATGGGTTCGATTCCCATACCTGAACATTTTTCGATGTGCATTGTACTGCAGTGGATATCATCTCTGAATGACAAATCGGGAAGCCGAGTTCGAATTCCAGTTAAATTCCTGAAATTTCACTTACGCACAAATAACCTTGGGAAAGGTATTAATCTGACCCTTCCCTCAAGTTATGGATTAAATAATAGGACAGATTGGGTTCTATAGCTTTGGTCAGCAACCAGTCTAATGCTGAAAGCAACAGCAACCTACTATGGGATAATCTTCTGCCCAGTCATGTCTCTTTCGAGACATGATCGCCCACAGTGTGTATCACGTATTGCACTTAACTGACTGACTGAATATAATAGTTGGGAACATAATTAAAACTTCTACTGGTATAAAGTGAGGGATCGGTTTTCTATTGTTATGAAGTAATAAACTGATCCAACAGTAATTATACTTAATATAATAATGTAATATAATCTATCTCTTCTCCCTCCAGCTATGAGTTAAATGGCAGGACAGATTGTGTTCTATAGCCTTGGTCGTCAACCAGTCTACCGTAGAAAGCAATAGTAACCTACTGCGGGATAATCTTCTGCTCAGTCCGTAATGTCACTTTCGAGACATGATCGCCCAAAGTGTGTATCACGTATGGTATTTAACTGACTGACTGACAGTTTAGAATGGAAATAAACGATTTCATACCGCAGCATATAGCATATTACGTTAGGTCTTTAACCCGTTGTTGAAACTACAATTCATCTAATTTGCTTTCGGAGTGAACAGCTCTATCATCCAGGATTTGGAATTTAAAACGATAGAGAAGAAGAGCTTAATCAAACTATCGAGTTTGCTAATTTCAAATCATCATGGATGAAATCGAACGAAAACTTTCTGATTTTATGTCGTTTGATTGCTTTTAAAAATGGGTATTGTATCATGCTAACTACTTTTTTTTATCGACCGTGTTCTCATCAGGACATCTGCGAGGATGACTCTCCAAAATCCCCTGACCTTTGTCGTTGTTAACAATTTTATCAGGTTGGTAAAATTTTTTGCCGGTTTGTAAAAGGTGCATTTTAAATCAGTGTAATTTATTTTATGCATATTGTTATTACTTAAACATAACACCGTGATTAATTTATGTCTTTTTCTTTCAGATTATTAAAACATCATTCATATTTTCCTGCAGTATCGTCACCCATGTTCTCCAGAGAACCTGCGACAACGTGTTTCTTGTTGCGAATTTTTGCTTTCACGACATCTTCAGACATCATTGTCTTGTCACAGATCATATGAAGTGCCATCTTGCCCCATCCTGCATATTCTCCTGACCTAGTTCCCTCGGATTATCGCTTATTTCGAGGATTACAAAACCATTTCGATGGCATTAGGTTAATATCACGAGTATAGATTGAATATGTGTTAGATTCATATTTCACATCAAAACGTAAAGAATTTTACAAACCAGGCATTTATAAGCTTGTTGACAGATAGAATCAAGTTATAGAGAGCCAAGGTCGTTATTGTTATGATTTAAAATTTTCAAAAACACACAGTTTTTCATTTTCAAGATGAAATTTTAAATCGGCAAAAATCTTTTGTACCGACTTGATAGTTTATTTGATGCTAGCAGTATAGCCCGGCGTTGCTCGGGTGTAATGAAAGCTTTAAAACTAAATGAATGTCCTACAGCTCAGACTCTGCTTAAAGAATACTTGTGTAAAGTTTGGTGAGAATCGGATAAAAATTGTGGATTTGTATAAAGAATATACAGACAGATAAACAGACACATACACACACAAACATCTTGCCTTTTATATATATATATATATATTATTGATTTTATGCACTATTGTAAGAATTGCAACCTTGAAACTTATGAATATCGGTTCTTATGTCTTTGTCTATGAGTGTATCAAGTTTGATTAAAATCGGACCACTCCTTCTATAACCCGATTTTTTCGATTATCGATTTTCGATATTTATCGGGGGTACCTCGACACAAAACCTAGCTAAGAACACTCGCAGACGCTTATAGTACTGCTGTGTAATTTTCAAGAAACACTGTTCAGCCGTTTCGGAGTCTATAGGTAACGGATACACACACACAGAGACTAAGTTTCATTTATAAATAAGTTTAAATCTCAATTAAACCTTGTTTTGTCATTCATTTACTAGGCCAGTCAGTTAAGTGCCATACGTGAAACATGCTTGGGCGATCATGTCTCGAAAGAGACATGACTGACTGGGCAGAAGATTATCCCGCAGTAGGTTGCCATTGCTTTCTGCGGTAGACTGGTTGCCGACCAAGGCTATAGAACCCAATCTGTCCTGTTATTTAACCCATAACTAGAAGGAAGAGACGTATTAATACCTTTCCCACGGTATTTGCGCGTAAGTGAATGCAATGAATTCAACTGGAATTCGAACTCGGCTCCCCGATTTCTCGTTCCGAGCCGATATCCACTGCACCACAACGCACATCCTAGGTAAATAAATGGTAGAACATGGATGGCTTGCTTCTTAGGTTGTCTTCAAACTCTCATTTGAGTAACACATTTTCTACCTGCCTAATTATAAAAAAATAAAAAAAAATAAAAAAGTAAATAGGAAAAATAAAAAAATAAAATATAAATAATTTTCTTATTTCCTTTTAATATAAACTTCCTGTGTATGGAATTATTTTGAGTTACCTTCCGGAATGTAAATTTTTGTTTTCTATTTGCAATAAAATTTTGATTTTGATTGTTGCTGAGGAAGCGAGATTTTGTCTAGCCGAAATGGCCATAAGAATATACATATTTAGCTCCGTAAATAGATAATACTATTTACATCGCGACCTCCACTTGGATTGTTTTTAGTAATAAAAAAATTAATATCGATAGAATCTGGTTCGGGTATTTTACCTACAAGCTAATTCATTTTTGTATTTAATATATATATATATATATATATATATAAGCAAGTGGATGTGTGTAGCCACAACTTTGTATGTGGATGACTAATATATATATATATATATATATATTACAGAATCAAATACATACCACTTACTTTCTTCCTAGTTTTCGATGAATCTAGTCTCCTCAGGCAAAGAGTTTGAATTCTAGTTGAATCGATCTCTTCTCCCTCCTGCGCTAAACAGCAGAACATAATGGGTTCAATAGACTTTGTTGGCAATCAGTATAACTCAGAAAGATATGCCAATATACTGCGGGGATATGTTTGAATGCAAAACAGATTTGATTATATAACCTTGGTTGGCAACCAGTCTATCGCAGAAATAAATGGCAACCAAATGCAGGAAAATCGTAGAATGACAGAACAGATTAGATTCTATGGCTTTGGTTGGGAACTAGTTTACCGTAGGAAGAAATGGTAACCTACCATGGGAAAATCTTCTGCCTAGTCAGAAATAGATTTAAAGACACATGATCGAACAGTGGTGTATCACGTATGGTAATTAACTCACTGGCTGTATATTTACAGCATACAGGTAGTTTCTAGTGTCTGATTCTTCTTCTTTTATGCACCTTGTTCCTTCAGGACGTAAGCGATCATGGTCTTCTACGTCTCCCTATTCCTGGTGACTCTTAGCACGCTTTCTCCTGTAACGTCTCTCAGTCCCTGTTCTGTCATCCACCTGCTCAGTCCTTTTAAATATGTTATCCGCTGCTTTCCTCTGTCTCTTTTCTCCCCTGATACTAACAGACCAGATAGAGTGAAAAAGAGACAGAGGAAAGCAGATTAGATTAGATGTGATCGATTAAACGTACAGTAGTATCAGTTAGTTAAGTGCCATACGTGATACACGCTTGGGCGATCATGTCTCGAAAGAGACATGACTGACTGGGCAGAAGATTATCCCGCAGTAGATTGACATTGCTTTCTGCGGTAGACTGGTTGCCGACCAAGGCTATAGAACCCAATCTGTCCTGCTATTTAACCCATAACTGGAAGGAATAGACGAATTAATACATGTCCCAATTTTATTTGCGCGTAAGTGAATGTAAGGAATTCAACTGGAATTCGAACTCGGCTCCCCGATTTCTCGTTCCGAGTTGATATCCACTGCGCCACAACGCACATCCACAGTACTATATTATTTCATAAAGTTATTGTTGATATTAACCTCTACAGTATCAGTATTATTGGGCCGATATTTCCAACTTCTATCCGTTAAGTCGGGGTATGCGTGTATAGAGAAGAATAAAATACGACACAAAGAATTGATGGAAATGCTAGGCAACCTCGACATTTTCGGCAAAGACATAAGAATAATCAAGAATCTCTACTGGCAGCAAACGGCCTGCATACGGACAGGTAACGACCTCAGTAGATACACAAAGATAGAAAAAGGCGTAAGACAAGGATGTGTCTTTTCACCGGATTTGTTCAACCTATACAGCGAGAATATTTTGAGGAACCTAGATGACACGCCAGGATTTGTTATTGGAGGCAACAACCTGAACAACATAAGATATGCGGACGATACAGCGCTGATTGCGGACACGGAAAGGAAACTACAAGACCTCATACAGAAAGTAGCAGTGGAGAGTGACAAGAAGGGACTACAAATAAACTTTAAGAAAACTGAGTGCATGGTCATCAGCAAAAGATACAACCCAAAATGCGAAATACAGGTGGGGGATAACAGAATCAAACAAGTACAAGAATTTAAGTACCTAGGAAGTGTTCTAATAGGAAATGGAAAGTGCGACACGTAGATCCGAAGGCGAATTGGCATGGCAAAGGACGCGTTCCAGAAGATGAGCAAAATACTAACACACAGGAAAATCTCAATAGAAACGAAGAAAAGAGTGCTAGACTGCTATGTGATGTCAGTTCTTCAATACGGTTGTGAATGCTGGACAATATCATCGAAAATGAGGACAAAACTGGAAGCGGCCGAAATGTGGTTCTACAGAAGGATACTACGGATATTGTGGACTGAGCATACAAGCAACGACGAGGTGTTAGAAAGAATGGCATCAGGAAGAGACAACTGAAGTTCCTGGGACATGCAATAAGGAAGGAGAACCTGGAGAACCTGATACTGACTGGACAGATAGAAGGAAAGAGAGACAGAGGAAGGCAGCGGATAACATATTTGCAGGGCCTGATAAGGTGGATGACGGAACGGGGGTTGCCAGGAGCAACAGAACAGGAGCAAACATACTAAGAGGCACAAGGGATAGGGAGACGTGGAGAGCCATGGCCGCCTACGTCCTGAAGGGACAGGGCACATAGAAGAAGAAGTCAGAACAATAATGGGTAGGTCAGAAACAGGAAATTAAAAAAAAACCTCTGCCTTTGGATCAGTTTCATTTTTGAAGATTTTAAAAAAATTTAATGATTTGTTATTAAAATAGCAGATTTGTTTGTTTGTTTGTTTGTTTGTTTGTTTGTTTGTTTGTTTGTTTGTTTGTTTGGTTGGTTGGTTCATTTAACCAGCATATCAATCTTCATTAGGTCATTTAATGCTGAAAATCGTTTTGATTTGTTTTATTTAGTTTCTTTGTTTTTTATTGTTTTTGTTTGTTAGTATCAAGATTCATTGGGATTTGTTTTTAAGGGCAGGTTCCCCAAGTCCTACCCTTGTTATTTAACCCACGACTGGAGGGAAGGGACGGATTAATACCTTTCCCAAGGCTATCAGTGCTTAAGTGAATGCAGGGTATTCGACTGGAATTCGAACTTGGCTCACTGATCTCTCTTTCCGAGCCGATATCCACTGCATCACAACGCACATCCTGCACTGTATACTTATAGCACCTGGTATTCCCAAGCGGTCACCCATCTAAGTACTAACCAGGCTCAACGAGAACCGGTGTATTCACCGTGATAGACCATAAGCCCAGATTAGTTTGGACGAGTCAAATAAACGAATACAAAAGACAATGAAAAATACAAACGGGAAAGTAAATACATGATTTTAATGTTGAATTAATTAGTAAGTCTTGTATCGGTAGACCATTCAGTCAGTTAAGTTCTATACGTGATACACGCTTGGGCAATCAAGTCTCAAATGAGACATCACTGACTGGGCAGAATTTTATCCCGTAGTAGGTTGCCATTACTTTCTGCGGAAAACTGGTTGCCAACCAAGGCTATAGAATTCAATCTGTTTTGCTATTTAACCCATAACTGGAGGGAAAAGACGGATTAATATTCCAAGGTTATTTGCGGGTAAGTGAATGCAAGGAATTCAACTGGAATTCGGACTCGGCTCCCCGATTTCTCGTTCCTAGCTGTTTCCACTATAATCTCTTTAATAAATTCTTACAAACATAATATTTTATTTACTTTAAATAACCTGCAAATGATTGATCAAGCGTAGAAAAGAAATCAATCAATGTTACTTTGGCTTATCATCTGATTCACACTCCTCCTAGATCTTCTGAATAGGAATCATGCTTTACCTCTGTTTTCTCTCTGGGATCCCGTTTCCGGTTCCTTCTTAAGTCTACTTTACACTATACTTTTAATGTCTTGACTTTTTCATGTTTAGAATTAGTTGTTATCTTTCCTTCATAGCCGCAAAAACTTAATTTCTTGACCTTTTTTACGCTCTTACTCTTTCTTACACTCACACAAAACCATACAGTAATTGTCTACTTTGTGAGTCTTGTATTGCGTGAAAGTTTGTAAAAAATGATTGCAATATTAGCCACTACAGATTTAGTGTTGTTAACTATGGACAATCGGCGTTATGGAACCGATGATTTCTTCGCTTCTATACGTTAAAACGAGATGTGAGTGTATTCACATCTGAAACGATTGCATAGATCTAGCCTGAAGATATCCACCCATTTAATATTAACAACTCGATGGCCTGCATAGTGTTATGGTGATTTGGGACCTTGTAATTTTAGCTCAACGTTCCATCTGCTTCCCAGCGTCTCTCTATCGGGACCGCATTCGTTCGCTTTAATGTCGACCATGGAATTTCAATGACGCATTCTTGGGAAAAGCCAGAATTTGAAGGCAAAGAAAATTAGAATTTGACGGGATTAAGAGAGATTATTGATGGCATATTTGGCCAAAATAAATAAATAATGCATCATGCTTAAAAAATGTTAAACTAAAATAGCAAAATCTACCATCTTTTTATTCTGTGTGTCATATCTCTTAAGGACATAACTACCTGTCCCTTTTTTTGTTCTTAATTTGTTGTTGTTCTTTTTGTGTCAATCTTCTAATTCCACGTTCCACCATCTCCTCACACAAGCTCTGTCAGATAGTTGGACCCGCGCTTCCCTCTCTCAATTTTGCTTACGATATGTCTTGGGAGATAAATTATCTAGAGCAATCTTTGTCATTATGAATCCAATAAATTTCAGTTATTCCTCATTAAAAGCTCCTTAAGTTTATCGCTTTTGATTATTCCAGACCCGAGATGGATTTCTTACGCAATCGCAGTAATGTCACATCTAATAATTTGCCAAATTATATCATGGCAACACAGTTCGCGCCAATATCTAAATCTAAACTTATTTATAAATGGAACTTTGTCTCTGTGTGTGTATGTGCGTGTGTGTGTGTGTGTGTGTCTGTGTGTGCGTGTGTGTCCGTTACCGAAACGGCTGAACCGATTCTTTTGAAAATGTTTACAGTTGTACTATAAGCGTCTGCGAGTGTTCTTAGCTAGGATTTGTGTCTAGGTACCCCCGATAAATATCGAAAAGCGATAATTGAAAAAATCTGGTTATAGAAGGAGTGGTCCGATTTTAATCAAAGTTGATACACTCATAGACAAATACATAAGAAACGATATTCAGAAGTTTCAAGGTTGCAGTTCTTACAATAGTGCACCAAATCGATAATATATATATATATATATATATATATATATATATATATATATAAGGCAAGATGTTTGTGTGTGTGTCTGTTTATCTGTCTGTATGTCCTTTATATATAAAAGGCAAGATATTTGTAAGTGTCTGTTTATCTGCCTGCCTGTCTGTATTTTTCAGCTCTTTTATTTTAGTTTTTGCTTTAGGCTTGGCTATAAGTAGGTATAATTGTAATTCTTAGTCTCAGCCATGAGATCATTTACTCAGAGGACTCATTTAGCCTTCAAAATTCAGTTTACGACAAAAAAAACTTATTTGATATCGATACCAGGAAATCAAAATTTGACTTACATCCATTCGTTTTTCTTTCAGTTTACGGTTTCGCTTTAACTGGAAACAGCTATTACTGTTTAGTCTTTCGTGGCAACGTCCAAAAAGTCTGAGCTCCAGGACCATCGATTAGTTTTAAAGCTTTTATTATATCTGAGCAACGCCTGGCTATACTGCTAGTATGAAATAGCTGTAAGCGTTCAGTTATGTAATATCAAGCACCTTATATGGAAGTGAATATCGTACAATTTCCACAATGATTAAAAGTCGATTTGAGACAACAGATTTGCGGATATACTGAATGATGCTGAAAATACCTTAGACAAAACATATGAGCAATAAGGAAGATTTACGAAAAATAAGAGCAAATAGAACATGTTATCGCAGAATAGATTAGAAAAAATTGAAATTTTTCGAATGCATATTTAAGAAAGTGTCGTGGAGCTGGTTCAGCAAGAATAACGCAAAAACAACCAAATAGGAAAATACGAATATATATTAAATACGGAAAGAATACATTACTTGGAACTTGGTTAGTAGAAACGATAATACGAGTTAGTCTAAAATACTATGATGCGACTCTCGGCTTTAAAGCTGGGACTCGTAATGGTCGTTAAGGTAGCAGTGTTCGTAGACCAACTCTCGGCTGAGTTCGGGCCGCTCTGAGGACGCTCTCCTCAGGCTACTGTCCCTCACCTCTTGTGAGGGGAGGTATAAGTAAAAATTGGAAGAGTTCATTCAGTCTGTCGGTGATGCCACCATGACAGAAAGTGAGGTTATAGAATTTGAGACTCACAGGAAGTTCCGAAGTTATGAGGAATCATTGCATAACTAATAACTTATTTACCTCCTCTCAATCAGTGAAGTGTCATACACACTTGGGTGATCTCGAAAGTGACATGGCTGACTGGGCAAAAGATTTTCCGGCAGTAGGTTGCAATTACTATTTGCGGTAGAATAGCTGTGGAGTTAAAGAGTAAATTTCGGTTTGGTTTCGGTTCCACCGCTCGCTTCACTCGTGGGTTTGAAGCTTCCAGACAAATATAAACAGAGTTTTAACTCAATGCTCTCTCTCAGAATTGCACGTTACCAGAGTCAGAACAAAAACTGCCAGCCATTGTCTCAGACCTTTTTTATGGACAAAAAGCCATTGCCGACGTACCAATCATCGCCGTCGGTCTCATTTTTACTCATCATAAAATGACAGGTCGAACAATATTCCTTTCTTTGACCAAACTTGCGAGGACGCAGCTGACGAGACGACCAACTCTCTGGCGTGGGTTTACGCACGTATTCATCACAACACAGCAGCCTGACAAACAAAACACCTTGGACGCTTTGGCTCTGGTAAGTGTGAATGTTTATCGTCACAAGCTGTCAACCAAAGCTATAGAATCTAATCGCTCCTGCGATTTAATCCATAGCTGGAGCGAGAAGCGACGCATTTTTGACGATTATGAACGATGATTGCACACTATTATTCCATATGTTTATCCACTTTGGAAAAAGATAACTTTTAGAAAAGTGAAACTTGGTTACAAAATTGTTACCAAAGTACTGTAATAGTCGCCAGAAAAACAAAAAAAAAATACAAATATTGTGAATTTATTGTTTAAATTGCAAATAAAATAGGAGGTATTTTTCTTTTTAAAAGACGAAGTAAATCACATTCGCCATATTTTGTTAATTCATTTTCATTTGTCTTCATTTAAACGTACATTCATTTAAAATTAAAAAATATGCCAATCGTTGAAGTCATTTTAAAAAAGTCAAATCAAAAGCCAAACATTGATTGCATTCTCCATGGCAAATCATGTGGTCTTCTTGGTAAAAAACATACTGAACAAAAATGGCGAACAAAAAAGTTAAGATTCTGAACTCTTTTGTTGTTGAGTCGTTATAAATTGTCGATTTTTGACCTGCATTAAAGAAAATGAGAAAAAAAAAGAATTTAGATTCAACTTTTTCTCTGTTTTTCTTTTTTCTTTTTTATCTCGTCTACGTAAGATCTTTTTTAAAAAAACAGTCGCCAAAATAGCGGGTCAAAATAACCGCGATTAAATAATAATTAATGATACTTGTGCATTATGGGAAGAGTTCCTTTCATATTAAACTGCACATCACATGCAGGAAGATTAATATCCGGTGAGATTATGGAATTATTCTATTAATTTGACCTTATTGAAACATTTTTTTGGCAAGGCGAGCAGTAATTAACTTTTCAGAATTTCGTGCATGAATATGGACTCTTAAGTTTTCTTGGTTATAACCAAAAACAACTTGTCAACAATTACACTAATTCAATGTATTTAACTCGACACCGTTATCATCTTTATTAGTATCTATGATTTCAGTGCCTGCAATACAAATCTAAAACAGTATCCAAACATCTGCTTGTAATTTTTCTTAACTTGTCCCATGAAAGTTATTTACCTATCACCTCTCCAAAGTCTTTTTTATAAGCGTCTCACCACAAGCTCGGCAGAACTGTCAGTGGTGCGCATCATAGAAGAGTAAAGAGAAAGGATAATAGGTCAGAGTAGGTGTCGGAGAATGGGTAAGAGAGCGACTGGTACATTGGTGTGAAGAGAGCTGCATGAGTGAAAAGTGTAAAAAGGGAAGACGGATGGGAGTAAAGGTTGGTTGGTTGTTTTGTTTTTATGGCATATCAACCACGGCGGGTCATTTATTGGCAACTAAATTTTATTTATTTATTGCTGGTAATATCTTTTTCTTTCAACAATTTATTGTTGTTTTTTTATAAATAAGTTTTGTTTCTAGTAATAATTTTTTCTTTTCGAGTATCAAGATTCATTGGGATTTGTTTTTAAGGGCCGGGTCCCCAAGTCTTACCCTGTTATTTAACCCATAACTGGAGGGAAAGGACGGATTAGTACCTTTCCCAAGGGTACCAGTGCTTAAGTGAATGTAGGGTATTTCACTGGAATTCGAACTCGGCTCACTGATTTTTCCTTCCGAGCCGATATCCATTGCACCACAACGCACATCCGTCACTAAACGCTTACAGCACCTGATATTCCCAATCGGTCACCCATCTAAGTACTGATCAGGCTCAACGTTGCTTAACTTCGGTGACCGAGCGGGAACCGGTGTATTCAACGTGATATGGCCGTATGCCGTGGGAGTAAAAGAGATAAGCGATAACAGTTGACGTTGTATTAAAACTTTTTGAAATTTTTGCCATCAGGCAAGTAAGAATACAGAAGGGATTTCCAGAGAGGTGCGGTGCGTGAAAAGAAGCTAGACTGTTTTCACTGTAAAAGGGTGGAACATTGTTGCCAATTTAGTAGCTTGAACAAATTCGTGCAGAGGGGTTACTAAGGAGCTAAGCTCGTCGGAGTAGAATCCGTGAAAGGATTTGTAGAAGAGACAGAGGGAAGCCACTTTTTTCAGAGAGAGAGAGAGAGAGAGAGAGAGAGAGAGAGAGAGAGGGGTCAGGATCGACTACATTGAAGATTCAGAGTAGAAGTGGAGGTTGCATTTGGTTAATTTAACTATAAAAGGGCAGGACTTTGTTGCCAGTCTGGTTGCTCTTGTAAATTCTTGAAGAGGGGGCACCAGTGAGCTAAGCTCTTCGGAGCAGAAGCCATGAAAACATTTGTAGAAGAAAATGAGGGAAGCTACGTCTCATCGGGGAGAAAGTGGCCGAAATCGAGCTGCCAGGTCGGCATCGATCTCATTAAAGATTCTTCTTTGAGGCTGCTTTTATTTCTTTAAACAATTTTCTTAACATCCAGCATATAATCTCACAGAGTGTATTAAATGTATCGTTGTCTAAATTTCGCCAAAATAAAAACAGCTCTGACATCTAATTTCAATAGATATATTTATTAAAATGACATAGAAAAAATCTTGAAACAGCAAAGGATATATTCATTCAATAATTTCGTAATTGGCTTCAACTACCCTCTCCAGATGACTTCAGAATTTTCTGCGTCTCTTCTGGACGGCCTTCTTCTTTAAGTCGGTAAATGCTACTAGAATCTATGCATTCATTTCATCTTAGATGTTACAAAAGGTTTTGTTGGTCTCTAGCTCAACTGAGCACTACACATGATAATCAAGTAGGTTGCAGTCTGGGGAGTTATGTGACCAGCTGTTAACAGTGATGTGATCGAAGATATTGTCTAACAGATATGACTAGGTCCTCCTGCTTGTGTGAAATGATACAGAGTTATTTTGCCAGGTATAGCGTCTTCCAGCAACCACACTTTTGATCAAGGGCGGTACTGATATATGCCTTCGTGTTGTCTAGCTTTCTGAGAAAGATGAATGGAGGTTTAACATTATTGAATCTCGACCGAGATCATAACTTCTCCAAATTGGGTAAAAAAAACCCACATGGTCGCAACTACTTTCTAGTGGAACTCCATGTATCACACCTCGGATGCGCCTGGTGCCCATGTATTCGGTTTGCAAACAAGTTCCCGCCAGCTTCTTTGCTTCCTCCTGCGATCCAAAGAGGACGTCCCACATCACTCGGGACCTCCTCGCTAGAACTTTCGCACCGATCACCAAGTTTCTCAAAGCTTCCTCTATACTCTCCCTACTGACTTCCACAAATTTCCGGGTTTTCGGTTTTGAAGTCAGCAGGGAGGTCGGCTTGCTAGCAATGTCTTTTCCCATTTCGGGGATAACAATCAATTTCCGCTAATGGCAGCCTTGTACTTGTTCTGCATCTGCAGGTAATAGTTCGAATCCCTCTTCGTGGGGGTATTATTCCAAACCGACGGTGAAGGGGTCACCTTCGGTGTAACCGTCGAAGTAGAAGGCTGGGGAGACAGAGCCATATTGGTCTTTGTCCGCTTCAAACGAAAACCACAAAATATTCCAATAGACAACCAAAACAGTAACCAAGAATAAAATAAAGTTCACAACAATAAAACAAAGTTCACGATACTGGTAACAAAATGAAAGACTTACCTTTGGTAGTTTCGACCGACAAAGAGACCTGTGGCAAATTGAAACTAACTCAAAGAAGAATTCTAACATCGCCAATACTAAACTGACTCCGAAACAGAATTTGACTCTTTTTATGCGTTTTTGGTCTCGGAATAAAATACGTCATAATGAGCTTTTTTCTCACTGACCCTAATATAGTATGCAGTCAACAAAATCGAAAACAATCAACACACATGGGCAAAATTAAAAATATAAAATGGAGACAATTTACTCATCATTCCCTTTGCCTCAAGCATTTGACATTTTAATTTCCGAAATAGCTCTGTGAAAGCAGCTTTTTCTGCTTCATCTTGCATGATGTACGCGAACCTCTAATGGACTGAGTGTTGGAATCAGAAATCGGAGAACCGGCTTAGAATTTTAGTTCAGATGGTTACATTATCTTACGCACAATAGTCTTAAAAAACGTATGAACCCATATATTCTAGCTTTGTAGATATGTGTTCGATAGCAAAGTAGACTGGACTCTCTAGATGTTGTTGTAAATAAGTCTATCAATAGGAAAACTCAGATTTTAAAATAGTATGTGGCCTTGAGATCAGGTTAGCGTTACAGTGCCTGTAAACAACTTCTGTGAGGTTTCACCTATGGATTTGTTGTGGCAATTAATACAGCTAAAAATAGAAGGAGGGATTTTCTCCTTCAACTTTTAGCTTATTATCATTATAATTATATATCATTATTTTATATAGTTTTGTATTAAATAAGCAATTTATTGCTCTAGAAATATTTATAACAGATTTTGTTAAACTGAAATTCTTTTCAGTTTTCTTTTATAATTATCTCACCCGAAGCAAGGCGGAAATGCCACTGGTGTGCAGGGGGTTACAGTGAGAGAATAAAAAAAGTAAAGGGGATGTTGAAAAAAAGATAAGAGATTAATAGGAATCAATTCGATAAAAGTGGCAACTGACGTTGCATGCAAATGGAAATGAGTGCCACAAACGGGAAGTGTGAGAAAAGAAACTATTAGAGTAGAAGAGGCGGTTACATTTAACTAATTCGACAGTAAAAGTGTGGGACCTTGATGCCAATCTATTAGCACGAGTAAATATATGTGGTCGAGGTACCAGGGAAAAAAAGCTCATCGCGGCAGTTGCCATGAAAATACTTGTAGAAAAGACAGAGGGAAGCCACATCATATCGGTAAAAAACTGACTGAAGACAGGCTGCTAAGTTAGGATCAATTAAAGATGAATAGCAAGATCACCCGACCAGATATGCACGGACAAATTGTAGATTTATAAATTTGCAAAATGGATTCTGTCGACAAAAACATCTGGCCCGATACAGTGAACCAACTGAACAGACTACGAATTTTTTCTGTTGTTATGGCCAAATTGTAGTGTGATGGAGTAGGTGGGTAGAATAATATATTTTGGTTCGATTTCTCAGAAAGTTTCACTCTTTTATTTTGCTAAAGAAGCTAATCTTTTTATATGTCGATGATACGATGATTATTTTAAATTTTATTCTTCTTTTATTTTGAAATATTTTATGAATCTTTAGTTTCACATTAAATATGTATAATAAAAATATTGCAGCAGCTTAAACGTATTTTCAATTAATTTATCCTGTTAATATAAATACCGAGAGCTTCACATTCTGAGTTCTCTTAAATTGAATCCGATTATTATTTTAAATTTTCTTCTATTGTAGAGGGGCCACCAAGAAGCTAATCTTTTTTATAAAAGTAAGTGTCTCTTTGTCGGTCGAAACTACCAAAAGTGTTTAATTTTGTTACCAGTGTCGTCGATGATCTGATGATTATTTGAAATGTTCTTCTGTTGTTTTGGTCAAATTAAAAATTTATTTGATCACTTTTTTTAACCGTTTCACTCTAAGCAATGCAGTACTTCCACCAGTACGCAAGGGGCTACATAAGAAAAGAGTGAAATGTTATATAAGAGAAGGGCAAAAAGAAGGAGGAACTGAAGAGGAACCGGTTTCAGGGGGATGTTAGATAATGGGCAAGAGAACGCTGGGAATACTGGTGTGAAGAGGCTTGCCTGAGGGTAGATTGAAAAGGGGAGAATAACAAGATATAAGAGAAGGATGGGAATCAAAGGGATAAGAGATGGCTATTGACATTGCATTTAAACTCTTGACGATTTTAGCGATCAGGGAAGCAAGTATACGGATGGCAGTTCCACATGTAAGAAGTGCGAGAAAAGAAGCTGTAGAAGTAGAAGTGCGCCTTTATTTGGTTGTTTTGACTGTAAAAGGATGGGATCTTGTTGTAAGTCTGATTGTTCAGTAAATTGTTGTAGAGGGGTAGCAAAGAAACTAATATTTTTATAGGTCGATTTGCGATGGACATTTAGTTTTAGGATACAAACGTGTAATATAATATCTAGGACAGGTAAAGTGTTGTTTCTTTTTCTTTCTCAAGGGAATTGTATCATATTTTCAAACATGCTTAGTTTATCTACAACGTCAGATAAAGTAGTTTTCTGGGGACATATTTTTACAGCATAAGAAATATATCGGAAATATGTTATTGAATTAAAATATTTTAATGTAAGGCCAGTACGCTGAAATCCTCGACATGTGATTTCGTATTTTCCTAACCATTGACCTCTCCAGAAGAGTTTCATTTACCCATTTTCATTCACGTTGAAACACCGAATCTCGTACCGTCACCAAAGTTAAGCAACATCGAGACTAGCCATTACCTAGATGAGTGACTGCTGTAAGTTTGGATGTGTTGGTTGTGTCATGAATAGTAGCCCGGAAAGCAGCGTTCTAGTTCCCTTTGGATTCGTTAGAGTCACCTCTGTGCTTATACTCTTGGGAAAGGTCTTAAATCAGTCCCTTCTCAACCAGCTATGAGTTAACTAGTAAAACTTGTATGACTAAAACATTATCTTTCCACACCAAAAATAAATAAATAAATAAAACAATATAAAAATAAAATTCTTGCAATCTACAAATATTTTCTAGCTTTAAATGACCTCAAAAGGTTGATAATCCGTAAAAAATAGAATTTGTCAATAAATCGATAATATCAAATTGTCAGCTGACATATTGTGATATGAACCCAGGTTTGAGGCTCGGAAAACAAACATTCTAACAACTTGCATACATAAACGCATGCTTTTATACGTGCTGTGACAATTTATTGTTATCACACGACTCCTGGCTGCGTTCATTCAACCTTCCTGACCTTTGGCCGATTCGGCTCACGCTGTGTTG
Source organism: Ascarosepion bandense (assembly GCA_037127315.1). Classification (NCBI taxonomy): domain Eukaryota; kingdom Metazoa; phylum Mollusca; class Cephalopoda; order Sepiida; family Sepiidae; genus Ascarosepion; species Ascarosepion bandense. The sequence continues at coordinate 499,965 of JBBBDQ010001298.1, read as the reverse complement.
TTGATCTCTGATTAACCAAACAGCACCGCTTATTACCACTTAACGAGAATGGTCCAGACATGAGAGGGGTACATAAAGAAAACCAGATATAATACCGCAACAAAACGATGGAGATTTATACACCTTTTTATATAAATCTAGGTGAAGAGAATCTAAGGTTTTAGAATTCTGAGTTCCCTGGCATTTACTTTTTAAAAACATTGCTCAATACAATAATTATTGTAGAGCATAATATAATAATATAATTATGAATTAAAAGTACATTGCGATACGGAAATTTCAAGGTTTCGAGATAGAATCTCGTCATCAGGCAATGTAAAACATCACAATAATAATACTTGAAATACTTTAACAAAATTAATAAAGACAAGCTAATAATAGAAAATAGCAATTTAGACAAGAAAAATGTAATTCTAGAAATCCTATAAATTGCCCGTTAGAAAACAGGTGCCTGACGTAATCAATTGTCTATCAATGTGAAATATCTTCAGAGGATAACCCCAGTAATGTAAAGATTTACCTAGGTAGTACTAGAGACTCCCTAAAAATGAATTGATCAGCACACGTCTTCATCTTATAATAATAAGTACAGAAATAGAATATCCCTATCAAAATATCATATCAAAAGGAACCAAATAAAAAAAAAATAAAACACCTACATTAAAGAGGAAAATTCTAAAAAAAGCTGAAACATGTAAGTCTTTAAATGACCCATGCTCGTTGTGTCTATAGGGAAAATTGTATATAAATCAATCACATCCATATACCCAATAATTCGCCTCAGGAAAATAATAATTGACGAGATATTAAAATAAAATAAGTAAATTGGCATATAAAAGTTTTTATTAAAAAATTTTTTTATTATAAATAGATCTTAGAAAAATGGGATAATGATAGCAAGAAGTAAATAAGTATAAAAATTAAAATGTTACTTATGAATTAAAGGTTTTGAAATAATTAGAATTAAGCAGCAAGTATTAGAATAGGAGGAAATAAATTAGAATAAAAAATAAAAATGTTTTTTCTAAATTAAAGGGTTTGAAATAATTAGAATTAAATACGTACTGACAAGAAGAGTAAATTTATTGAAAAGTCCCCTTATGTTTGAACAAAAATATAAGTTCTTTTCTTTCTTCATCCCGTTCCTGTTTTCTATGAGAAGTGGTCAAAATATGGAGAAAGCAGAAATGACATTTTTGGTACTAGAATACATACATCAACGGTAATACGGTATAATGAGAAGTAATAAAAATAAAAATGAAAAATAAAATAAAATTAGGTTAAAAGTAGCTTGACACTTTCACCGTTAGGGGAAAAAAAAGGAAAAAAAGAAAGAAAAGTAAGTATGTATTCCGTAGAAACTAATGCCCAAATTTCAAAGTGAATCTTTATTCTGATTAGTTAAAAGGAACACACATAAATTTTAAATGTTCCCATATACATAAATAGCAAACCGATGGGTTTTTTGTATTCAAATGTAAATTATTTTCACAACAAGCATCTAACATTGCCTGATGACAAGATTTTATCTCGAAAAATAGAATTTTCGTATCGCAACGTACTTTTAATTCATAATTATATGATTATATATTTATATATATAGAGTAAAGAATAATTACAAGATTACAAGCAACTCAAAATAAGTGACGGAAAAGAAAAATCATTTGGCTGGTATTTCAGTAGCACGATAATATTACTAGTGTTTTATTTCTACAGGGCGATCCGTTATTCAACTTCCATTTGGTTGAATTTACAATCTCTCTCTCTTTCTCTCTCTCTCTCTCTCTCTCACTCTCTCTCCCGCCTTCTTTTTTGTTGTCTAGCAGTAGGTGAGTTTTCAGGTCGATCGTTTTTCAAATCTCTTTCCAAGACACGGGTACCGACTGACTAACCTGGTCTTGCATTCTGATTTTGTTAAACAAGCACTCCAACCAGGGCAAGAAAGAGGGTTGTAAGGTTTTCACTTCCCTCACTGTATAACTCTTACCAGCTCGAAACGAAAACAATCACATTTAACCATTTCGATTCCCAATAGAAGGGAAGAAAACGCATTCCCTCTGTTTTTCTGCCTGCTCTTATCAACTGTCCAGGAAATTGTCAAGGCCACATTTCGACCTAGAGTCACACATCATCAAAACGCATTGACATATGTTATGACCAGAATCACGTTGATAAATTGGCTTAAAAATAATTTTGTACTCAGCATACTTCGCCCCTGGGTTTTTCAACTTGTTAACATTTCGAGTACTTTTTCCGACAAAAATAATTATATTCTCCAGTTTTAGAGAAATCTCTTCTCATCTAAAAAAATCACTTAGAATTAATACCAGCCATCTGAAAACGGGGTTATATTGTCACGTATGAACATAGCTACGTGACCTGAAAATGAGCGACTTAAAAGTCAGATTTTCAATTCCATTTTTGCTAAGTCAAATAGTAGATTTCCTCAACCATTTCCCTAATAGCATTCATTTATACTTGATTTTTTTCCTTTCATTATCTCATTGCTCTTATACAGCATCACGACCATAACCTCATGGTAAATCGGATCACGCTGTAATGTCTATTCATATTTCTTTTCAGTTGTTTATTATAAAGAAATCTATTCACAAGAATTCTTTCTCTTACCAGCCTACTGTTTGGAATTCATTTAGTGATTTTATTTGAGACGCCCCTTAGATTGATATTCTTAACCTTTTTTTTTTAATTGTACCGCAGACATTTCTTCTTGGGTTAAAGTCAGCATTGATGCTTTTCTACCTTTTCTCAAATAAAAGGTGAAATCATCTCTTTAGCTGCTATAGCACAAATAAATTACTTTTTTCATGGGCACCAACATAATAATTCCAAGCACAATAGTCACCCATTTTTCACTGTTACAAATAATTGTAAAGATGTTCTAAAAGAAGCTAAGTCTATTCTGATAGAAAGTATAGCTTCTAATAAAATTGTTTGACGTGACTACTTGTGGCTTCCTGTTTTTCTTCTTCTATGTGCTCTGTCCCTTCAGGACGTAGGCATTCATAACTTTCCACATCTTCCTATCCCTTGTAACGTTTAACTCCTCTTCTCCTGTTATGTTGCTCAAACCCTTCTCCGCCATCCATCTGCTCAAGTCTATCAAGTATGTCATCAGAGTAAGTCTTCTATTTATCGACTTTCAGCTCAATTTGAAATGTTCTGCTGATAACGCAAAATCTTTTGCTCGTAAATTCTCTTCAAACTTTACCCTTGATTCATCTGAGTTTCCCCTGCGAACTGAGTATATACTGAATGGTATCATCTCTAAACAGGATCCTCACAAATCATGTGGATTTGATGATACTCCTGCATCAAACTTTAAGAAATGTTATTCTTTATTTTTCTTTCTAACTCTACAATTCTATACCTTGCTGCTTATTGCTTTCCCACTTATTGTAAATTGTCTTCTGTACTTTTAGATTTTAAGAATTCGGGCAAACTGTTTGGTCCCTCTAATAATCGGCTTAAAAGCTTTCTACTTTTGTTTTGGCAAGATACTAGAGGCTTTGATAAATTCTGAATTTGTTAGGCATCTCATCCCAGTCAGCCGATTAAGTGCCATACGGTATACACGCTTGGAAGCTTATGTCTCAAAAGAGACATGACTCAACGGGCAAAATATTTTCCCGCTTAGGTTGCCATGACTTTCTGCGGCGAACTTATTGCCAACCAAGTCTATAGAACCTAATCTGTCTTGCTATTTAACCCATAACTAGAAGGAAAAGCGACGAATTTGTACCTTTCCCAAAGGTATTTGCGCTGAAGTGAAAGCAACGATTCCAACTGGAATTTGAACCTAGTTCTCCGAGATGGTATCCACTGCACATCATCTCACTTCGAAGGGCCTATGTTTTTAAAAATAAGCAATATGCCATTCGTTTCATTAGGTTAACTGCTAATGTTTTAACGATTACAAGTGGAAATATCTAACAAGTTTTAGTTAAGAATCATGAAGCATGTCTTGTTGCTTCGGATATCTCGAAAGCATTTGACAAGGTTTGGAATACTGTTTTTCACAAGTTGAAACGTTATGGTATTTTTGGAAGAATGGCTTGACTTATTCAGTCATTATTATCAAATTGCGAAGTGAAAGTTATCTTGAATGATCACTCTTCTTGATCTCTCACCCTGATCTCTATCCTTATACCTAATTGTTTCTAATTTTTATAAACTATTATCCTGATGTTATCAGTTTTCAGCTCGGTATCTGTGTAGATGACACAACTATTTACTCTTGTCTTAATAATAAATTTGATCGTTCCGATAAGGTCAAATTGGCGGGTAATATTAAAAATTACCGACAATTTTTTGTTAAATGAAGCAAGGATTGACTTGCTCATTTTAATACCTCCAAAGCTAAAGTGCTTTCTTTTAATGTTCTTTTTTTAACTTCCATCAGAATTGAAAGAGCAAATGCTAAATCTCAGCTAGGAAAATTGTTTAATGTCGAGCTATATAGTTTTCTTTTTTTGTCTTTTTTTTTAGCAACAGAATCTATTTTACATAATTATAAAACTACCACTTGTGCTTTCTTTGAATATTGCTATGATATGATTTGGCGCTCTTTTTATATATTTTAAGGATTCTTGATAAAGTCCAAAGGAGAATCTGCTATGTTACTAGTCATTACCTGGCATCTCGGTTTCAGCCACTTTTCACTACCGCCGTAACATTTCTTTCTCGTTCCTTTTTCTCAAAATACTTTCATGGTAATTGTTTCGATGAACCCCACTGTGTAGTACCTATACTTTATGAATTTAAGCACAGTGCTTGATTAACGGCAAGTTCTAATCATTTTACAGGTGAAATTGTTCGATGTAACCGTAAGTTCTATTCTAATAGTTTCTTCTATCACAATTCGCAATAGCTCTAATAGAAGAAGGAAAGTGCGACACATAGATCCGAAGGCGAATTTGCATGGCGAAAGACGCGTTCCAAAAGCTGAACAAAGTATTTAGAACAGGATAATTTGGGGAAAAACAGAGTATTGGATTGCTATGTGATGTCAGTTCTACAATATGGCAGTGAATACTGGACAATATCATCAAAGATGAAAGAAAATTTTGAAACAACTGAAATGTGGTTCTACAGAAGAATGCTGCGTATATCATGGATCGAGGATGTGAGCAATGATGAGATCTTGGAAATGATGGAAACAAAAAGAAATTAATACTAAACATCAGGAGGTAATAGCTGAAGTTCCTGGGACATGCAATGAGGAAGGAGGGCTTGGAGAACCTGATACTAACAGGCCAGATAGAAGGAAAAAGAGACTGGGGAAAGCAGCGGATAACATATTTGAAGGGCCTGAGCAGGTGGATGACAGAACGGGAGTTGCGTGGTGTTACATGACAAAGCGTGCTAAGAGCCACCAGGAATAGGGAGACGTGGAAGGCCATGATCGCCTACGCCCTGAAAGGACAAGGCACACAGAAGAAGAAGAATCAAACCCAACAGCTTCCTGCTGATTACGTCAGGTTTATTATTCAACGTTTTTTTTAAAAAGAACATTGCACTCAGTGTAAAAGCTGGGGTTTGATGTATTAAATAATGGCACTAACAATTAGATTAATACACATTATCTCTTATTGAGTTTGAATTATCGTCTGAAAAATATACAGAAAAATCTTCACAGATTTTTACTTCCAAACTGACTTTAAAGTTTTACTATTTTAAAAATAAATCCAAATAAAGTCGTTATCTCTTGCCTTGGATACATAGAATGCGAAGTATATTCAACTCTAATTCTAGTTCTAATTAGGAACCACCACAATCAAAATATTAAATAATAGAGGAGTAAAAGAATGTAAGGAGTAAGATGTTTAGATGATCTGTTAGATCATAATTAATAAAAAAAAAGAAGAAAAATGTGTATACAATCCATAACACTGGGTACAAATTATAAGACAAAACGTTTAAAATTAGCATTGTTTATAGAAAATCAAAATAAAACTACTGCAGTGTATATCATATTATATCACAGTATAACTAAATTACCCAGTATAATTTCCCTTTGAAGTAAATGAAGGTCTTATTTGATGGCATAATGATTTAGTAATAATTGACCTAAAATCCATGAGAAAAAATTACATAATCATATAACTAAATTGTTCAGAATAATTTTCCTTTGAATAAATGGTCTTGTTTGATGGTAAAATGATTTAGTAATAGTTGACCTGAAAACTATAAGAAAAAAAAACAACATAATCAGATCACTAAAATGTTCAGAATAATTTTCCTTTGAAGTAAATGAAGGTCTTATTTGATGGCATAATGATTTAGTAATAATTGACCTAAAATCCATGAGAAATTATTACATAATAATATAACTAAATTGTTCAGAATAATTTCTCTTTGAAGGTCTTATTTGTTGGCACAATGATTCAGTAATAACTGGCATAAAAACTATCAGAAAAAATTACATAATAATATATCTGAATTGTTCAAAATAATTTCCTTTAAAGTAAATAAAGGTCTTATTTGATGGCACAATGATTCAGTAATAACTGGCATAAAACTATTAGAAAGAATTACATAATTGTATAACTAAATAGCTAAGTCATATATGATTTTGAATTCAAAATTTTCCTACTGGTCGACTTATTAGAAAACACTATCTTGAGAGTCCAGTCTACCTTGCTATTTAATATGGTGGTGAAAATATGGGTTCATATCTTTCTTAAAAGTATTGTGTGTAAGATAATGTAACCATCTGGACTGTAATTCTAGGCTGATTCTCCAGTTTCTCATTCCAACCCTCTGTCCATGAGACGACGCGCACATCATGCAAGATGAGTCAGAAAAAGCTGCTCACACAAAGCCATTTTGGAAATTGAAATGTCAAAAGCTCGACAAGAAGTGAACGATGGATAAATAGTCGCCATTATAAATTTTTAATTACGCGCAGGTGCATTGTTTGCTTTTGATTTTGTCGACTGCACATCATGGTTGGGTCAGTTGGGTACCGTCTGTGAGAAGAAGAACGCCATGACTCAACTCGCTCTGCCAGAAATTTGGAAACGGCATGCTGTACATTGGAAGCTCTAATGTAATAATTTAAGAGTGTTTGAGTGTCAAGTGCAGATGATTACGAAAGACTTGAGTGATATATCCAGTCAACATCATAGTATTTGGAAAGATCACTGGTGATGGCGACGTTATTCCTCCATTTATCATTCCAAGGGGCCTCTGACTCAAAACTCACCAATAGCAATTTAGTTTACTGCTAACTTTGATCCTTCTTCCTGGAACACTCTTTATAAAAATATACACAGTACTGTGCAAAAGTATTAGGACAAGAACTATTTTATCTTTTATGAGGCATATTGACAGAAAATAAACAATTTAATTAAAGTAATTTTATTTGATTTACTCAACAAATACTTTAACATCAAAAAAATACTTGTTACAAAATAAATTTAAGATTTAGTATAATAGCCTATCACTGTGAAATAATAAGATAATTGCGACAATTTACCAATCGCATATAGTATATATATATATATATATATATATATATACAGTACTGTGCAAAAGTATTAGGACAAGAACTATTTTATCTTTTATGAGGCATATTGACAGAAAATAAACAATTTAATTAAAGTAATTTTATTTGATTTACTCAACAAATACTTTAACATCAAAAAAATACTTGTTACAAAATAAATTTAATATTTAGTATAATAGCCTATCACTGTGAAATAATAAGATAATTGCGACAATTTACCAATCGCACCTAGTATATATATATATATATATATATATAGTACTGTGCAAAAGTATTAGGACAAGAACTATTTTATCTTTTATGAGGCATATTGACAGAAAATAAACAATTTAATTAAAGTAACTTGATTTGATTTACTCAACAAATGCTTTAACAAGAAAAAATACTTGCTACAAAATAAATTTAATATTTAGTATAATAGCCTTTTTGCTCTGTCAGCTTCTTAGAAAACACAGAGAGAGAAGGCCTTCTATGATTGGAAGTGAGAAATAGAGATAAAAGAAAAGTAAGACGACAGAGGCTGATGTCATGTAATAACTCTTCCCAAGAAGAGTAGGAGAACATTCCATGATTGAATGTGGGAAACAGACGAGGACTAGTTGAATTTTAGGATATTTGCATAACACTCCTTATGCGTTCTCACCACACCAGTAAGAGACACCCATAAATGCAAGAGCCCATGGGCTAAACCGCAATTCCTGTCTGGAGTTGAAGTGAGTTCAAGTTCCTGCGCTGCTGTCACCAACTGCAGTTTTCGCCCGGAGATGAAGTAGGAAGCAATTGGGGTTTGAAGTTGCCGGTTGCCAACCAAAGTTCGAAATAGTAATAATCAAAGTCTGCTGAAGGAGAGAAAAACTCTGTCAAAAACCTTGTGCCAAACTGATGATAATAATAATAAAACATGCAGACGAATATTTTCACAAAATACAAACAAGGGTTTGAATTTAGCAATTACGTCGCAAATTAATAGAAATGGGTTAGGAAAAAGACGAACTGTAATTATTTTGCTCTTATTTTTTGTATATAAATACGATCTAAAATTTATTCAGGTGTCATCCATTTTATTTCTAAAATTGGTGCCACTTTATTTCCACAATTGTGCATGCATCTCTAACTTGGTTTATCTTGACTGAGATACCCCAGTGATAATTCAGCTTAACTCTCTTAAGATCAAAACAACAACAACACTTCTTCAATGTATCTAATGGTATCTCCTTCCAAGCAGCTTGTATGTGTTCCCAAATTATGTCTTGTGAAGTACCATTATATTTATCAATTCAAGAGAGGGGAATAAGAAAAAAAGTCAGTCATATCCAAGGACAATAGAATAATGAGTATTTTCAAAATAACTTGTTTAATAGAAAAGAGGAAAAATTAAATGTAACTTTTTTTAAATACATTTCTTTTACACCTAGTTTTAAATAATCAATATTTATTAGCAATTTACTTGGCTTTTTACTCTGTATTTGAATTTCAGTGAGGTTTTTAGGAAAATCACCTCTGTCTTAATACTTTTGCATACTATCGGTAATGTGCAAAAGTGTTAGAACAGGGGTGATTTTAAACTTTATTTTGATGCCTCATAAAAGTTAAAATAGTTCTTGTCCTAATACTTTTGAACAGTACTGTATATTTTTTGCTATATGTAAGTTATTACATTTAGTCTGAAAATGCTAGGATTTTTATATAAATTTCATAAAATTACACTTGAAATTTTCGGTCAGAGTAACATGAGCTGATTCAAAGAAAATATATGAAATGTCCCTTGAGCTCTTCGATATAATATAATGGAAAGCAAACTTGTCTCACCAGATGAATTGTGATTAAGCAGTGACTTCGGTGCTAACTGAATGCTGCATACGTTTAACCTTGTGACAATCTAAGCCATAATTTATTAATTTGGCCTCTTGTGAGTTCGATATTCACATTCTCTCTTAATGCCACATCTAACCTACCCTTAGAAAACCTTTTAAGTCACTGCGACGTGGTGTAACGATTACTGATCTTGTCTCGCTAGATCAATTTCGGCTGACAAAAGCGTTCGATCTTCACTGGGTGCTACCCACTCTCGGTTCTTGTGCCACATTTAACCCACACTTAGAAAATAATTTAGAGCACTACAGCGTTGTGTAAGGGTTACTAAACTTCTTTCGATAGATTAATTACGCCCGACTAGCGAGTTCGACCCCCACTAGGTGCTTCCCATTCTCGGTTTGTTCCCCATTTAAGCTACTCTTAGTAAATCATTTTGGGACCTTTGACCAGGTGTAATTCCTAGCAAACTTGTCTCACTCAATCGCTTACATCTGAGTAGTTAGTTTGCTCCTTAAAGTTTGCTCCGTAATTGCAGCCTTGTATATCACTATAAAAATCCTGTTTATTAATTTCCAGGTTTAGTATCATATAATAATTTTGCTTGTTCCTTTCTTAGTTAGTTACTTAGTTAAACAGAAGGTTAGCAAAGAGTGAAAGAGTAGGAGCATAGAGCCTATAGCTTTACCGTAGCAGTAGCAGCTTAAGCTGGTGGTTGTAGCAGTAATTGTGTGTGTGTATATGTGTGTGTACTGTACAATATAGTAAAAATAGATAGGTTTGTTGTCGTATCCCGCGACCTAATAACGAAATTTCTGGCCTCTAAACCCTTGGCCATTACTCATTTTTTTTTTTACAATGGACACAGAAGCCATGATTTTTAAGTAATAAAAAAAAATTCTCTTTCAAAATCTCTCACAAAATAACGTGCAGTATTTTGGTTATGGTCTGTGCATACGCTGCTTAATATAATATAAGATTACAGCAAAGTAGCTTCTATGGACATTACTTTTATTTTTTTATTTTTTTTTATTTTTAATCGTATCACCCCGAGTAAGGCGGTAACGCCACTGATGTGCAGGGGGGCTACGTAATAGTGAAAAGACTGGAAAAGAGAAAGCCGGAAACCACATCCTAAACAGGGAACAAGGGATGAGCCTCTTCACCTGTTCAATAGACATGGGTGAAGTGTGAACCGGGCGATAGTTTAGTCTATCTACTCTAATTAAAAAATGAATTGGTGGTGGATTACTAAGTTTTAAATTAGTTAAAGACCAGTCAACGAGATTTCTGCTAAAATCAAAAAATCAAAAATTAAAATTAAAATTAAAAGAAAATCAATTAAACATGAAAGTTTAAAATTTAAAATTAAGAAAAAAATGACTTACTTTTAAGAATATTTCAAACAAAAGAGATTCCCATCTCGACACGAGGATCTACCAGGAAGATAAAAATTATTTTTAACTTCTTGGTCACACCAAATGAATAAACTGAAATAGCCAGTGAATGACCCCAGGATGGAAGCATGACTGACGAATTACAGCCGACCAAGAAGAGGAAAGCAGAGAGAATAGGACCAGCAAAAAAGAAAGAAAGAAAGAAAGAATAAAATTACACTCTGTGTTATCGCTATTTTATTATTCAATGCATTTATGTTTGAAGACGTTACTATCATTTGTAGTATGACAAAGTAAAATTTTTCCAGGAAATCATTATTATCCTTCCGTGGAAATTCTACGGGTTCCACTAGTTTATATATTATTGTAAATGAAATAAAAAAAAAGAAAGGTCCGTGTGCCAACACTCAATTTAATCGTAGATCTCGTGTGAACACTCCGGCAGGCAATGTAGTAAGGAAAACGGGGTCAGAAATCCGACCTTTATTCCGTAGCATCGAAAATGCACTTTCACTCACCAAACTCAAAAATCGTGCTTTCTCTCTCAAAGCTTACCAGCACTTCCCACAGTAAGCAAAAACAACGGCCTTTATTCACCAATTTTTTTTTTCTGATTGGAGAAGCCACTTGTAAGAGGAATGGACATTAGCATAGTTTCAGCACTTTTTGTGCTAATCATTTTCGGTATTTTTATTTTTTATTCGGCAGACAAGACTTTTTTTTTAATCGTATCACCCAGAGCAAGATGGTAACGCCACTGAGGTGCACTGGGCTACATAAGAGTTAAATGACGAACCAGTTAGAAAGGAACAAGTGAAGGATGGGAATACAGGTGTGATGACAGTTGCAAAGGTAGAGAGAAAGGAAAATATATACAGGGTGTTTTAACAACCGGGTGTATTAACAACCGACATGTTTAATTTATTTGTTTGAGAATTATTTTTAATCGATACTCGCATTTGAGTAAATATTTTGTTTTTAATCAAACGGTATGTTTATATATTTATTTCTACCGGCCTGATTATTTACGATAAATTTTGTTGAGTAAAAAGATTAGATAGGAGGAGAGTAAAGAGAAAGACGAACCAGTTACGAAAGAGCAAGAGAAGGATGGGAATACAGGTGTGATGACAGTTGCAAAGGTCGAGAGAAAGGAAAAGATAAACAGGGTGATGTAGAAAGAACTAGTGTCAAGTGGTCAAGGGATGGGTATTGACATTGCATTTAAATTCTAAACTCCTGTGGCAGGTGCACTAGTGATTTTAGTTCTTTAGAGCTATGAAAATATTTATAGAACAGATAGAGGGAAGCCACATCCCATCGGTGAAAAAGTGGCTGGAGTCGAGTAGCCAAGTCGGTACCTATCACATTACTGATTCTCCTTTAGAGCCTGTCAAGAAGACTGAGATGAAGAGCGGGTGCGCCTTACCATATATGACAGCAGTATTCCATGCATGGACGGATGGTTGAGTTGTATATATGCAAGATGGATTCAGGTGGAAAAAGATCCTGGCCCGACACAGTGACCCAACTTTCCTAGCAGTGGATTTAGCTTAATCACAAACTCTTTTTCGAGGAAGATGATTTTCTCTTTCATTACAATTATCCAATTATCTCATTTCTATAGACTGACAGCAAACTTTTAAAGAAACTGTATTTCGGTTTTCCTTCTCATCAAATTCTATTAATAGCAATTCCGCACCTTCTCTTGACCAGTCTCCGATTCAACTGATCTAACCACGTTAACCGACTTGTTATGATCAGTTTTAGGAAGCTTTAATTACGTTTAGACTTCTTCGGAAAACATCTGCTCGTTTTACCTCTTGCCTTGACTGTCAGTCACAACGCAAACGATTTCTGCAAATTCGATTAGGCCAAATAGCTAACTCAAACATGAAAATTCAGCCTCCGGACATCGATCAATGATTAAATCAATAAGTTCTCTTAATTCCTAACGTTGAATAGAAGGAAAACATCAAGTTCAGTTTTTTAAAAAATCAAATTTATAGTTCGTTCTCATCATTAAGGAATCCTTGATGTTTTCCCGCCAAAAAAATAAATGTCGACTTCAGGTGAATACAACACGAGACAAGGTCAAAAGTCATTAAGATATTTATTTTTATTAGATTTTCTTGTCGTCACTGTTTTTTTAATTTTTTTTTTATTTACAAAGAAAGACGAATGTTCTTTTCTTTGTTAGCTTTCAAAGACTCGCTTTCGATTGTGTCATTTTTATCAGCTATTGAAGATTGCTATTGATGCACCCACCGCCAACAACTGACAAGTCATTCCATCCATCTTTTCAGTTTTTTTTGTTTTTTTTTCATCTTATTAGAGGTTTAAGTGATCACATTTCAATCAAGCTGAAAAGGCTGTTCGGAATTCTCCCTGCTGAAGAAGAGATTGGACTTTGAAGGAATTTGATTTTCCGACAAGAATCCCTGGGGAAAATTCCGAACATCGTACACTGGAAAGTTAATGTCGTAGTGTGCATTTCGCTAGTGTAACATGGCATATTAATAATGCTGGACATTCTCTGTTCATATCTATCTATCTATCTATCTATCTATCTATCTATCTATCTATCTATTTCATTCTTTTCATATCTATCTATCTATCTATATATCTATCTATCTATCTATCTATCTATTTCATTCTTTTCATATCTATCTATCTATCTATTTCATTCTTTTCATATCTATCTATCTATCTATCTATCTATCTATCTATCTATCTATCTATCTACTACTCAGTTCATAGATATTTATATCTCTATCCTTCTATCAAGTGTATATATATATCAATTTGATAGCTGCTATCATATTTTTTCATTCCATGATAAATTATACATATCTATCTATCTATCTATCTATCTATCTATCTATCTATTCTAGTTAGTTTATAGATATTTATATATCTATTCTTCTATCAAGTATATATATATATATATATATATATATATATATATATATATATATATCAATTGGATAGTTACTATCACATTTTGTTTCATTCTATGACAAAGTATTTATATCTATCTATCTATCTATCTATCTATCTATCTATCTATCTATCTATCTATCTATCCTAGTCAGTTCATAGATATTTTTATATTGCTATTTTCGCAATTATTTGTGTGAACAAAATTATTTCTACCGGCCTGATTATTTACGAGAAATTGTGTTTCGAAAATCCTGTCGAATGACACACATTTTCGTGACCAAAATTTATCGTAAATAATCAGGCCGGGAGAAATAAATATAGGGTTTGATTAAAAAGAGATTATCTATTTAAATACGAGCATCGATTAAAAATAATGTTAAAACAAATAATTTCAATATGTCGGTTGTTATAACATTTCGTTAATTTTCGGAGTTTTCCATAATATTTATATATTCTATGACGCACATATATATATATATAGTCATCCGTAGACAGATCTGTTTCACTGTATCACAGCTCATCAGTACGGTTAGATTCCGATTGCTTTTAATCCAGGATTGAAACCCGACCAAATTGGCGTCAGTCGCCGATTCTACCTCTGGGCTATGAGCGCTCGGTAGAAGAAGGCAAACTTTTTAGCGTGTATGTTATCATTATACACGACCAATAGCCAGAGTGCTCTAATTCATTACTGAATGAGCGATGCGTACATGCCAGAGTAGCTACTGTTTTTCAAAGTCTACCATTCTTCCAGAGTGCTCAATCAGGGTGTGAGAGCGTAAATAGTCATCCGCAGAGAGGTCTATAAATTTGATAGTTACTTATCACATTTTGTTTCATTGTATTCATATCTATCTATCTATCTATCTATCTATCTATCTATCTATCTATCTATATGTATGTGTGTGTGTGTATACAATGTGATATTTACATCCGAGATTTTGTTTTTATTATTCCATATATATATATATATATATGTGTGTGTGTGTGTGTGTGTGTGTGTGTGTGTGTGTGTGTGTGTGTGTGTGTGTGTGTGTATACAATGTGATATTTACATCCGAGATTTTGTTTTTATTATTCCATATATATATTGCACAAATTATAAGGAGGTATTAAAAAGAAAAACCGAGAAGTATAGAAGTCAACTGCTGACATCTGACAAGTGGTCAGACGAGACCGCCTACGAAACTCTGAGCTTGGCTTTGCTAAGCGTAACGTCAATTAGGCAAGTGAAAAACCTTGTAATTTATATATATATATATATATATATATATATTATTATTATTATTATTATTATTATTACCTTTGACATTTAATTCTATATCTGTCCGTTCCTATCTATCTACTTATGTCTCTCTATGACTCTTTCTATTTATCTCTCAATGATTATGTTACGGATAGAGTTTTGTAAGACTATATGTATATAAATGAGATCTAATAGAGCTATTATCAGATGGATGACCCTTCTTGTTAAACATATATTTGTACGTCCAATCGAATTATTTATTAATTTGGAGTTAACAAGAACACAGTTTTTGAAAAGGCGTGTAGATTCGTAAACACTTTAATGTAACTTGCAGATATAAATAATAATTTATTATATATGTAATAACTTCATAATATTTGGCACCAAGATTGAGTTTCTTTAGTAGTTTTACCATAAAAAGTTATATTGGCAAGCAGGACTTTATCATAAAGAGCTTGATATCGGGGTGAAGATAGAGTGTTGATAGTTTTAATGCAAAGGGTTTGTCACTTTACATAGCTGGTTCCTACCGACTTTGAAGTCTCATGCGTTATGAGGACTGCATTCGTTGGGACTGAGTTTCTTTTTAGCAACACATTTTTTGCAATTATTTTTTTGTTACTACTACTTGCACATCTGAAGATGTTATAGGAAAGCGATTAAATGTAATAGAAAACATTGGAAATGAAATATAAAAATCACCTGTAAAAGTTACTGCGATTTTTTTTACCGTTTTCGATAATAACACACGAAAGATTATCCGTAAATATGAACATATTTTATTTAAAATAAATAGATAAAATGTTTTTCAATTTATCTACTCTGGCATGCCTAAAAGAGAATTTGCTGCCTAAACACACACACACACACACACACACACACACACACACACACACACACACACACACATATATATATATATATATATATATATATATACAGTTTCCGTTGAATAATATAGACAAGTTTTGTCTATTTATTTTGTGTAGGATCCTTTCGTATAATCTAATAAGCTTGATGGTGCTATCGTTAAAAGACGACAAGAAATCGCAGTAATTGTTGATTTTTTTTATCGGGTCTGAGCTTTCGGCTTACATAAGCCATTATCAAAGAATGAACATTTAACATATAATGAACATAGAACATTTAAGTTATTAACTTTTTCCCTGGTGACTCTGAGCACGCCTTCTCCTGTTACACCATGCAAACCTCGTTCCGTCATCCACCTGATTAGGTACTTCAAATATGTTATTCGTTGCTTTCCCCTGTCTCTTTTTCCCTCCATCTGGCCTGTTAGTATCAGATTCTCCAAGCCCTCCTTCCTCATTGCGTGTCCCAGGAACTTCAGCTGTCTCTTCCTGATGCTCAGTATCAATTTCCTTTTTGTTTCCATAATCGATTAGCAACGCTGAAATAAATTCGTAACTACTATGTTGTTTTTATTCTTAAAGGACGAATAATTTAACAAATATTATTCAGTTGGGTTAGATAACATTCTTTTAAAATCAATTCACCCCAAGCAAGGCAATAAAATTATTAAGACGCAAAAGATTACTAAGCGAGAGAGAATATGAGAAAAGTAAAAAGTTTCGAAATAAAAAGGAGATGTTCCAAGTGTAACGTAGATGTGACACAAGGCCGAACGTATTAGGCACCAACAAGAATCGAACTCTCTATTCAGTCATGATTGATCTAGTGAGACATGCTTGCTAAATGTTAGAGCACTCACATTACTAAGGTGAAAAGGACAGTAAAAAAAAATGTATTTACGAAGACAGAATTTAATGATTGGCCTTGCATTTACATTTTTTGAAAATCAATGTTGACTGAGAAGCAAGAAGCAGGAAAAGAGTTTCACAAACGAGATGTGTGACAGAAGGAACTGTTACTATAGAACTTACGGTTACATATAAATATTTTAACTCTAGAATGATGAGAAATTTCGACTAATTTTGAACTGAGCTTAAATTCACAAAATATATTAATATACAAGAAAACTTCTTCAGAACAATTGCCATGAAAATTTTTATAAAAAAAATTACAGTAAAGCTACGTTACGGCAGATGTGGGAAATTAAATGAAGCCAAGACACGAAGACAAGACCAATAAAATTGCAGAAATAAAGCAAGAGACACGATAACATAAACACCGGGACTAGAGTCTATCGTAAAGGCTCCATTGTATAACAAAGTCGTGCAAAACTGAGAATGAAAAAAAAAAGAAGAGTTTCAACTGGCAATCAATGTATTTAATAATATGTCTCTTAAGATATTTATAAATCAGATTTAATTTCTGTCGGAGATCGTAGATGTTTCGTTAAAATTTCTCAAAAGCGTAGGATTTTGAGTTTGAGTTTTGTTTGACGGCATAAAATATCGCCCGGTTCACACTCCACCCACATCTATTGAAGAGGTGAAGAGGCTCATCCCTTGTTTCCTGTTTAAGATGCGGTTTCCGGTTTTCTCTTTTCTAATCTTCTCACTCTCTTTTTCTTTCAATTGGAGTAGATAGACTAAACTATCGTTCAGTTCACAGTCCACCCACATCTATTGAACAGGTGAAGAGGCTCGTCCCGTGTTTCCTGTTTAGGATGCGGTTTCCGGTTTTCTCTTTTCCAATCTTTTCACTCTTACGTAGCCCCCTGCACATCAGTGGCGTTACCGCCTTGCTCGGGGTGATATGATTAAAAAAAAAAATGTCAACCTCTGTGGGTTATTTAATGCCAAAGATTTGTGGGGCCTTAAGTTATTTTTTTAATGTTTGGTTATAGCGAGAAGGTTGATTTAGTCAGATTCTAATGAAATTTTTTTGCTTTTATTTTTATTTCTTTATATTTTAGAAAACTGTAAATGTCTTCTAGTTTCGAATTCAAAAATGTTTTGTTGAGAATATTTTTAAAAATATGTTATGGTTAGAATCTTTTCTTCAAAAATGTACTGTTGGTAATATTTTTACTACAAAAATGTATATTTTCCTACAAAAATCTATTTTTATGTATATATTTTTCATAAAAATGTATTTTTATACTTTCGTAGTGTTTTTGACCCTCGTTTAGGGGTTAACTATTTGCCCATAGCTGGGCCCCTAACAGGTGCTGCCACTCCGGGAACGTGGGAACAACAGCTATTAAGATGTGGTTCCATGCTTTTCACAACCTCCAAATCAGAGGCCTTGCTGCCGGATGCAGTTTACCGTCATGCCCAGGAATCGTAAAGAAAAATACGTTAAAAATATACTATTTAAAATTCTATTTTTAGTGTTTACACATATTTGAGTTCATTTATTAAACAGTATATTTATTTATTTGCGTCTGCTGGCCTGAATATTCGAGAAATCTTATTAAAGAAAAATATGCCCTTTTTAGCAGGATTCCTACCTGCAACCTCCTAGGCATGTGAAACCGTTGTTATATCAGATGTGCATTAAACCTTTTCCTATTTACTTACCGTGTCAGGACGTAGGTGATGGTGGATTTCCGCTTGTTCCTATCGCTTGTCGGTCTAATTAATCTTTCTCCTTGTTATCACTCTCAGACTGATCACCTGCTCAAACCGATCAAGTAGGCCGTGCGCAGCTTACCCTTTTCTCTCCTTCCTTATATCCACTCCGTGAGTATCAGTTTCTCCAAGCCCTCCTCTCTCATTGTGTCCTCAAAACCACAGTTATTTTTTCTTGATGCCAAGTATAAGTTTCCTTTTTTGTTTGCATTCTTTCCAAAATTTAATCGTTGCTTACATGTTTTGTCATTCTCAGCGACCTTCTGTAGAACCACATTTCTGATGCTTCGGATCTCTCCTTCATCTTTGAGGAGATTATCCAGCTTTCTTTGCCATATAGGATGGCAGATATCACATAACAGTCCAGTACACTTTTCATTTGTCTCCAACGAAATCTTTTTGTCTCTCAATGACTTGCGTCTTTTGATCATTCAAATTCGCCTTCCGACCCCAGGCATCGCACGTTTCATCCGCTATTAGATTACTTCGGTACCTGTTTGACATTAGTGTCACCAACGTGTAGTTTACATTTTGTCGACCTCTTCATGTTTATCTCTTTCTCCTCACGTTTCCTTCTTACCTGCTGTAGGAGTTCCTGTATTTTCTTTTCCGTGTCTGCTATCAGCGCTGTATCGTCTGCGTGTTTTATATTTTTAAGACTGTGGCCGCCAATGACAATTCCTGGGAAGATCTCTCTCTTACAATTGTCTCACTGTACAGGTAGAATAGATCCGGTGAGACAACGCATTCTTATCTCATAATCCTTTCGATTTTCGTATGTAGGCTGAATTAATTTTTTACAGTATGTAGGCGGTTTGCTTCTTGTATAGATTCTTGATAACTCTAATGCCTTTCCCAGGTATGTCGAGGTTGTTGAACATCTGTAACAAGTCTTTGTGGCGTACTATGTCGAATGCCTTTGCGTAAGTTATAAAACACAGGTATACATATGTCTGCATTTGTATTACACTTTCTGATAACATTCTAGGCATGAATATAGCGTTCCGTTTTCTTGCGTCTTTGACAAACCCTCATTGTTCTTAATTACAATACTATCTGGTCTAGCTGATTTGTTTCTCCCCAATTTGGTCAGTGCAACTTCCACTTTGCTGTTTGATATTTCTGGTCCGTTAGTTTGTCTATGTATTGCCGGCTGTTCCCTCTTCACGTAGAAGAGAGCTCTAGTTTATTTGTTCCATCTCTGGAGTTAATGCCTTTCATCGCAAATGTTGAAATTAGATAAAGCCGTTTAAAATTGAATAATGTCCTTAAACTCTACCAAGCCTTTGTGACGTACTTTGTTAAATGCCTTTATGTAATCTATAAAACACAGGTATACATCTTTCTGCATTTGTATTACACTGCACATATATAAATCTACCATCCGCCTGTGCATTGAATACTGCTGCCATATCTGGTTGGGTGCCCCTGCTATTCTCCTCGGGCTTCTCGATAAGGTACAGAGGAGGGTCTGTAATGTGATAGATACCGACTTGCAGTCTCTCTCCCACAGGCGCGACGTGGCTTCCCTGTGTCTCTTCTATAAATACTTTCACGGCTTCTGCTCCGATTAACTTAGATCACTGGTGCCCCCTAGATACGAATTTGCGCGAGATACTAGATTAGCAACTAGGTCCCACCGTTTTACAGTGAAACCGATAAACTGCAACCGCAACTTCTACTCCAACAGTTTCTTTTCTCGCACTTCCCTACTGTGGAATTCCCTTCCACAAGACTGCTTCCCCGACGGCTACAATCTCCAGGAGTTTAAATGTAAGGTCAATAGACACCTCCTAACATACTAACTTGCTCCCATTCTATCAAACACTCTTCCCATCTGCCCAACCCTCATCCTCGGTATCTATCCTTACCCAGCTATCACCTTCCTCCTGACATTCCCTATGTCTAACCACTCCTTCTCTTTACCTTCCTCTCTGTAGCCCCATGCGCAATAGTGGCAGTGGAATGCCTTGCTTGGGGTGAAATGATTAAAAAAAAAACTTTCTGATAATATTCTTGGCATTAATATTGCGTTCCTTGTTCCGGCGTCTTTAACAAACCCGCACTGTTCATGTCTTATCTTCTGGCCGATATTTCTGTGCACTCTGTTCATCACAATCCGGAAGATGGGTTTTGTTACGTGTCTCATCAAGTTGATTGTTGGGTAGAGTTTACATTCTTTTGCACCTAGCTTCCCAGTTAGGGCTATAAAAATTGATCTGCTTAGGTCTTCTAGTATACCGCTGCTGTTCTATATTTGGTTAGTGCAATTTCCACTTTGGATTTTGATATTTCTGGTCCGTTAGTTTTTCTATGTATTTCCTGCCTCTTCCCTCTTCGTGTAAAAGAGATCTCTAGTTAATTTTTTTTTTATAAGCGTTTCACCCCGAGCAAGGCATGTCACTGCCACTACTGCGCAGGGGGCTACATAGAGTGGAGAAAGGATGATTAAATATAGGAAATGTCAGAGGGTGGGTGATAGGCGGGTAAGGATACCGAGAATGAGGGTTGGGTAGATGAGAGTGTTCTGAGAATAATTGGGAGTTAGTGTGATAGGAGGTGTCTATTGATCCTACATTTAAACACCTGGAGATTGTAGCTGTCGGGAAAGCAGACTTGTGGAAGGGAGTTCCACAGGCGGGAAGCGCGAGAAAAGAAGCTGTTAGAGTAGAATTTACGGTTACATCTTATTTGTTTAACTGTAAAAGGGTGGGACCTAGTTGCTAATCTAGTATCTCGTATAAATTCCTGCATAGGCGGCACCAGTGATCTAAGCTCATCGGAGCAGAAGTCATGAAAGTACTTGTAGAAGAGGCACAGGGAAGCCACATCACGCCGGTGAGAGAGTGGTTGCAGCCGGTCTGCCAAGTCAGTATCAACCACGTTACAGATCCTCCTTTTTATTTTGTCAAGAAGCCCAAGGAGAGCAGCAAGGGCACCCGACCAGATATGGCAGCAATATTCAATACACGGGCGGATGGTAGATTTGTATATGCGCAGAATAGATTCAGACGGGAAAAACTTCCGGGCCCTGCACAGAGAACCGACTTGTTCCATTTCTTGAGATAATGCCTTTCATTGCAATTGCTTAAATTAAATAATGCTGTTTAAAATTGAATAATGTCCTTAAAAGTAAATGTTTCTCTAAAAAACATGTTGCTTGGTTTTGTATTCTAATGTAAACATTTATTTCATTTATTAATCCGAAACATTTTATTGCTTAAACGTTATTTTTTAGTAGATTTCCATATTTGAGTTAACATTCCGTTTAATCATTAAACAAGATATTTCTTCATTTTCGTCTACCAGCCTGAATACTAGAGAAATCGCAATGAAGTGAAAATATGCGGCTCTGGTAGGATTCAAATCAAATTAATATTCTTTCCTAATATTTACGTTGTTTTTCTTTATTTTCAGGCATTTTAAGGCATTACATGGGCGTTACAGAGCAGTGGATATCGTCTCGGCACGAGAAATAAGAAAGATGAGTTCGATTTTCAGTAAAATTTGTTGCATTCACTTACGCACAAATATCCTTACGAACGGTATTAATCCGTTGCTTTTCCTTCCAGCTATGGGTTAAATAGCGGAACAGATTGGGTTCTAGAGCATTTGTTGGTAATCACTCTATCTCAGAAAATATGGCACTCTCCTGCAAGAAAATTATCTACCCAGTCACTTTCTATGGCGATCATTGCTTATGGCACTTAACTGACTGAAGGCATAAAATACCCTCCAAATTCAGGGCTCTTGGAAACAATAAACTACTTAGGGAGGGTAAATGTTCGTTTTAGGTTCCGACGGCTTTTCCCCCTTCAAATTTATCCAAAATAGCATTCTTTCTGTGCAAATGTATATGCTGAACTCAAATCAACAATTAGTTATTGAAGAAACTTACCTTTTTTGCTTTGAAAGTCCATAAAAACTACGAACTAAATCTCGCACTTTTTCTTTCTCGTAACTCTCACGAAGTCATGTCATTAACTGCAAAATGACATTCTACATAGGCAGCAATTTTCTGTCGATTTTGTTCCTTTACTGAAACTTCCGGCGATGTACTTCCTATTAAGAAAGTAATAAGCGTAGAAATACAATAGCGGATTACTTTCATTACCGGAAGTACATCGCCGGAAGTATCAGTAAATGAAGAGAAATCGACCAGAAATCTACCAAAATTCGTTGCATACGCAGTACGTCATTCTGCGGTTAATTACATGATTTTGTGAGAGTTACGGAAGATAAAAGTGCAAGATATGGTTCGTTTTTTATGAACATTTAGATAAAAAAAAGATAAGTTTCTTCAATAACTAACAGTTGATTTGAGTTCAGCATATACATTTTCACAGAGATAATGCTATTTTGGATAAATTTGACGTTTTCCGGCGTTATCTGTGAGTTTATCCGTAATATTATAGTTTAAATTAAAACAGCTGATTCGTTTTTTGGGAAGACTATTATTTCTTTAAAGCCGTCAGTACAATAAAAGTTTTCTTTCAGTTTTTTTTTTGTTGCACTTTCTTTTAATCCTTGTTTTATTGTTTCTTTAAATACATGTATATCTATTTTTTTACTTTCGTTCTTTTTTTTTTTTTAATTATCACGCTCTACGTCTGCATTCAAATAATTGCATCCATTACCGTGTTTATTTTTGTTTGATTCTTACTCCAACGTTTTTGCTTTTTGACCATTTTCCTAATTTTCTTCATTTCAGCCAATGCAACCAACGTTTAATCTTTACTTACCTGATTCGACTCGTAAGCTCTTTACCACTATTTGACTCGATCTCTCTAAATTTCTTTTCCAAACATCACCGCCTTCTTCTTTTTCCTCCATTATCATTGTCAACAATCAGTTTATTTTCCCCACGTTTTTTCCACAGCTGCCAACCCAAATTACCTGGAAGGAATAAAATGCGATCAATATGGTTAATGGAATTCCATGTCAGTCGTCCTAAACGGGCCTTAACAAGTAGTCCAGCCATTCCTAACAAATCAAGTAAAGGCAAAGAAACTAATATCAGTTGTCAATCAATCATGTTCTGGTAGAGCGAATGAAAGTTTGATTGCCAATCGAAGTTGTGAAGAAGCCTTTAACGAATTAGTACGAAGTAGTTTTCGTTACGTGGATCCTCATGAAATTTTACGAATATAATATTTATTATATTATATAATATTATATAATATTTTACGAATATACTATTTTAGTTTTCGTTACATGGATCCACATGAAATTTTACGAATATAATTTTTCATTATATTGTATAATATTATATAATATTTTACTAATATAATATTTAATTTTCCGTTACGTGGATCCTCATAAAATTTTACGAATATTATACTTTATTATATTACATAATATTATATAATATTTTAAGAATATAATATTTAATTTTTCTTTACGTAGATCCTCATGAAATTTTACGAATATTATATTATATAATACTATATAATATTATATAATATTTTACGAATATAACCTTTTTCCGTTACGTGGATCCTCATAAGAATTTACGAATATATTTTATTATATTACATAATATTGTATAATATTTTACGATTATAATCTTTTATTTTCCGTTATGTGGATACGCATTAAATTTTACGAATATAATATTTTATTATATTATATAATATTAAATAATATTTTACGAATATACTATTTTAGTTTTCGTTACATGGATCCACATGAAATTTTACGAATATAATTTTTCATTATATTGTATAATATTATATAATATTTTACTAATATAATATTTAATTTTCCGTTACGTGGATCCTCATAAAATTTTACGAATATTATACTTTATTATATTACATAATATTATATAATATTTTAAGAATATAATATTTAATTTTTCTTTACGTAGATCCTCATGAAATTTTACGAATATTATATTATATAATACTATATAATATCATATAATATTTTACGAATATAACCTTTTTCCGTTACGTGGATCCTCATAAGAATTTACGAATATATTTTATTATATTACATAATATTGTATAATATTTTACGATTATAATCTTTTATTTTCCGTTATGTGGATACGCATTAAATTTTACGAATATAATATTTTATTATATTATATAATATTAAATAATATTTTACGAATATACTATTTTAGTTTTCGTTACATGGATCCACATGAAATTTTACGAATATAATTGTTCATTATATTGTATAATATTATATAATAATTTACGAATATAATATTTAATTTTCCCTAATGTGGATCCTCATAAATACTTACAAATATAATATTTTATTATATTACATAATATTAAATAATATTTTACGAATATACTATTTTAGTTTTCGTTACATGGATCCACATGAAATTTTACGAATATAATATTTCATTATATTGTATAATATTATATAATAATTTACGAATATAATATTTAATTTTCCCTAACGTGGATCCTCATAAAAATTTACAAATATAATATTTTATTATATTACATAATATTAAATAATATTTTACGAATATACTATTTTATTTTTCGTTACTTGGATCATCATGAAATTTTACCGAATGTTTCGTTTTAATTTCTAAACCGACCAAATACGAGTTATGGGGATATTCCTTTCAAAACGCAGACCATATGTAATTATTGTGATTAGTAATTATTATGATTAGTAATTATTGTAATTAGTAATGGTAATAGAGATGTGCATTGTGATGCAGTAGATATCGGATTGGAACGAAAAATGGGAGAACCGAGTTCGAATCTTAGTTGAATTCCTTCCATTCATTTACGCGCAAATACTCTTGGGGAAAGGTAATAAACTGTCTCTTCCCTCCAGTTATGGATTAAATAATCGGACAGATTGAGTTCTATAGACTTGGTTGGTGACCAGTCTACCGCAGAAAGTAATAGCAACCGACTGCAGGATAATCTCCTGCCCAGTCAGTCATGTCTTTTTCGAGACATGATCGCCCAAGTGTGTATCACGTATAGCATCTAACTGACTGACTGAATGATAATGGTAATATTAGCCTTCTATCTACAAGAAAACATCCTGATATTTCTTGAGCAAGTAGCCAAAAATATATTTCGTTGAGAACTCGAATTGGTAAAATATTTCTCTTAAAACAATTCCTTAGCAAAATGGGTTTCTTAAGATATGAGTTGTGGTGCAGTGGAAATCATCGGAACGAGAAAACCAAGTTCGAATTCCAATTGAAGTCGTTACATTTACTTACAGGCAAATACTCTTGGAAAAGGGATTAACACGCCTCTTCTTCCAACAGCTATGGATTAAATAGCAGAACAGATTGGGTTCTATAGTGTTGGTTGGCAACCAGTCAACCGGAGAAAGTAATGACAACCTACTGGTGAAAAAATCTTCTGCCCAGTCAGTCAGGTCTTTTTCGAGACATGATCGCTCGAGCGTGTATCACTTATGGCACTTAACTGACTGACTGAATATATTAGTTGGAAACATAATTAAAACCTACTGGCATAAAGAGGGGGATCGGTTTTCTATTGTTTTGAAGTAATAAACTGATCCCCCACTAATTATGCTTAATATAATAATGTAGTATAATCTATCTCTTCTCCCTCCAGTGATGAGTTAAATGGCAGGACAGATTGGGTTCTATAACGTTGGTTGGCAACCAGTCTACCGGAGAAAGTAATGACAACCTACTGGTGAAAAAATCTTCTGCCCAGTCAGTCATGACTTTTTCGAGGATTGATCGCCCGAGAGTGTCTCACTTATGGCACTTAACTGACTGACTTACACTAATTACTTGCGTTTTAGTGACGTTGCCGCCTTTCTTCGGCTAAATTCATTTTTAAGTAAAGTATTCAAGGAGGGAAAGTTTAAGGTAAACAGTAACCATCCTAGCTATTGTGTTTATATGAATTTATAGCAGAGAAAGTATAAGGACGGCTGTAAACGTCATAGATTACTATCATGGCGGCGTCACCCACAACGGAAAGAACTTTTTCAACCATTACATATACCTCCCCTCACAAGAGGTGAGAGTAGATAGCCAGGTAGATAGCCTAAATAGCCTGGGAGTAGCCTAAGGAGAGCGCGCTGAATATAACCGAGAGTCGTCTACGAACACAGCTACCGTAACGACTATGCCGAGTCCCAGTTCGAGGGTCGATTTATAGTATTACACACTAACCCGTATTGTTCTACTAACAAAATTCCAAGTATTGTATTTTGTCGTGTTTAATATATATTCTTTATATCCCTATTTTGGTTGTTTTGTATTATTCTTGCTGGACATTTAACCGGGTCCACGACAATTACTCCGGATAGGAAGATGAAAAGAGAAATGATCTCCCCGAACACTGCAAATGAACACTGCAAATGAATTATGGCGAGAATGCATAATAACAAGCATCAAACACATGCTCTTCTAACATTCTGATGAGATTTTAATCTCGAAATATTAATGTATAATAAATAGGTAATATCCAACCAAATATTTACCTTCCTTTATTTCATTATAATTGTTCTTGTTCTTTAGTTCATTGGTTTTTATTTCTTTACCAGATGCAGTAAGCACTGCTAATATCTCCAGTTTGATAATGAGGAAGTAAGAAAAAGATATATCAGTGACTTTGGTTAAAGAAAAGAAAAAAGAAGGAAAGGCAGACACACACTTCTCTGCCATTCTGAAGATGAGATTTTGATCTCGAAATATTAATGTATAATACATAAGTAATACCCAACAACTTCTTTACCTTCCTTTATTTTACTAAACGCATTGAGACATCCTTCCTAAACATAATCCTAATATAAACAATGCTTCAAGCAAACTGGAAAACTTTCCAATGCATTATAATATTTATTCTAAATCTGTACAGAATAAAAGAACAATATTTAACACTCTCTTTTTATAACATGAAAGCGTCTTTAGGCCTGTTTAGATAGGAACATGACGTCATATATCTATTGTAAAAGCCTTAGTATTTTTTTTGTGAGAAAAGCAATGCACGCATAATAACAAGCATCAAACACAAGCTCTTCTAACATTCTGATGAGATTTTAATCTCGAAATATTAATGTATAATAAATACGCAATACCCAACAACTTCTTTACCTTCCTTTATTTTACTAAACGCATTGTGACAGCCTTCAAAACCTAAACATAATACTAATACAAATAATGCTTCAAGCAAATTACAAAACTTTCCAGTGCATTATAATGTTTATTCTAAATATGTACAGAATAAAAGAACAATATTTAATACACTCTTTTGGAAATATGAAAGCGTTTTTAGGCCGATTTAGATTGGAACATGACGTCATATATCTATTGAAAAAGCCTTAGTAATTTTTCTTTTTTTGTTAGAAAAGCTATGATTCAAAACAAGCAAATTATCCGTTAGGTGAACCATGTTTGATGAATATTTTTCTCATTTTTTCTCTTATTCTAGCTTTTACTTAAAATGTTTAACAAAGTAAAACCCTAAAACAGACTGAATGTTTTAAATTCCCAAATGAAATACTGTCACCATATTTTTTATTTGTTTATCTTTCATCTTGTGTTGGTTGATTTTATATGACAACGTAGATGTGATTCTTAAATTCTATGTTATAGAGGCTTCTCTTACCTTCAGAAATCCTGTGAGTGTCATATGCTCCAAGACCTCTTTCCTCTTTATATGTCAAGAAATTTCAACAGTCTCTTTCTGATGCTATGCACAGGTATCCTTTTTCTTTACATTTACATTAAAACATCTTGTTGATCACATGACCGGTTTATCTTTTTATCGAACTATATTTCTTTTTTCTTCGGGGGTTATCTTCATCAGTTAAGAAGGTACCTAATACACACCGCCATATAGAAAGATTGGTATAACATAACATTTCATTTCTTTGTTTTAAATAATCATTTTTTCTTCCTTTATACTTTGCTTATAATCTGAAAAGCATATTTCCAACGCACTTTTGAGTTTGTAGCAATAATGGTACGTAAGAATGTGATGTTTTGGTGCAAGGGATATTGTATTGTCTGCTTGGGTCAGTGAGTGAGGATAGCTAAGTTAATGTAAGACAGAAGAAGACCCCTTTTGGCCTTGTGCCACATTTTTTTGTATTTAACAAAAATAAATATTGAAATTCTTGGGAAGTTTTGACGTATTGTTAATTTTGACATATTTTTAATTCGTTTCGGCGTGTTAGAGAAGTTAAAAAAAATTCAGGCGTAGAAAATACTAATACCAACAGCCTCCCTCGGCAAAGGTGCATTATGGAAGAGGCTTGGTTAATGCCTCAGTCGCCAATACCCTTTACTTCGGTCTGGAGTGGGAAGGAAGGGGAGTGGCATGTAACAAGTGCAGAAACACGAGGATCGACAGTTCCAGCCAGCTCGGCGTGGAATTCTGAAAATAATGCCAGTTCACAGGCCTCAAAATGGCCAGAATCGCCTGTCCCTTCTACTTCTGGATGGAAAGGCGGGAACATGAGAAAGGGCGAGGCGTATTACGAATGACTACAAGAAAAATACGCCAACTACATTTCCGGAACCGAACTACTGTCAGTGCCGGAAACAATGCAGTCTATTGAGCCGAGGATTATCTCCCTGCTGACAAAAGACCCTAAAACCAAATAAAAAAAAAAAAATTGTGAGAGTCAGCAGGGAGACCATCAAGGAGGCAATTACAACGCTTCACATCAGAGCAAAGAACTTAGCTAGAAGAAGTCATGCCATGTGGAACGTCCTGCTTAGAACAACTGAGGAGGCAAAACAACTGGCTGGAACATCGCTAGCAACGAAGGTACTAAAACTGCAGACTGAATACATGCACGGGGTTCCCATAGATATCAGTGAAGACCATGTGGGAGCATTTTTTGCGAAATATGGACGAGTGGCGGAGGTGAATTCTGTCATTTCAAAAGCTGGATTCGCGAGTGGCGACATTTACTTGCAGGTGACGGTGACACGTAAACAGTTCACCTACATCCCTCACCTGCGGAGTCGCTCAATCTTTGGGGTGGTGGAGGGCAGAATACCGTGTTGTTGGATTTGTGGGGACACGGATCACGTCGCCAAAACGTGTCCAACCAAGGATCCGGCCCCGAAATCTCAGCCAGCTCAGCAACCAGTAGCGGCAAAGGAAACATCAAAAGAGGCAGTAGCAACTTCGAAGGACGGTGAATGGCAAAACGCCGCCAGAAAAAAATCCAAAACGCCTCCATCTAAGTCGCCTCCGAAGCAGGATGTTCCACAGGGGAGGGGCAAAAAATCTCTACAAAAGGCTACACCTGCAACGGAGAAACCAGTAGCAGATAAACCAGTGGCAGACAAGCCAGTGGCTAATAAACCATTGGTAGACAAACCACTAACAGATGAAGCAACAGAGACAGTGGAGAAGATGGAGGTGGAACCAACGGACAAAAGATCGTCCTTTTTGAAGCGAAGCAGGGAAGAAGAAAAAACTACAAAAACCCCAAAATGCTTCGAAAGACCAGAAACACCGTGAAGGTGAAACAAAAATGTTCATCTCTGCCAGTGTCTCCGGAGAGACAAATATGTTACGCTCAAAAGTCAAGGAGCCTTCCCTCTTGCCCCCGAAAAATCCCACTGACCCTGGTTTCGCAGCTTACTCCACTCAATCAAATCAAGTCCCCTCTATCACACCTTCTACTACTCCCACCAAGACCCCTTCTAAAAAAAACATCCCTCCAGAACGGAGAAGCCCTTTGTCAAATAGACAAAAAAGTGTCCAAGGATTGGTCGGCTCAAAGGAAGAGCTTTTAAAACCGCTGTTGAAGTTGACCTCCGTGGATGGAAAATCAACTGACGACCCATAGAACTTTCCCAAGGCACCAGGAGTCATCACCCTTATCCATAGTACGGGAGGAAACCTGAGAGTCTGGGACCACTTGGCTGCGGCCAAAGATTTTTACAAGAACATTGACATAACTCACACCGGTACGCTAGAGCTCCAACCCTGTATATATAGGCTCTCAAAACTAAACTATCCCACGGACGTTGGTGGGGTTGTCCTAGAAGGACTGATTACGTACGATGTAGGAACTGGTTTCTTAGGACAGTCCGTTGGGGTCCCTATTGGCAGAGATTTTTACTCCGTATGTAATTAGAACTAATTTCTTTTTTTCTACTTTCAGATCTAACGGATGTCAATCAAGTTAGCTAGTTTGAATGCGAAGGGCTTGAGTGATCGGAGTAAGGCGTTCCGCCTGCTTTGGGAACTCTTGTCTTTCGGCGTGGATGTGGCCGCGATCCAAGAAACTCACTTTGTTTGCGACGTCGATGCCTGTGTGCTGGCTACTCAGCATATGGAAACCGATTAGCCAGAGACGTTTCTCTGCTGGTCAAATGCGGCTCAAATGGTGATATAGACGACACGACTGGAGGAAGTCTTGCAGGGTAACCGACTTTCACATCAGGATCTGATCCGATATTTTGAGCATCAGCTCAAAATTAAAATTAGATATGATTGGAAAAGGTTGAACTCGACAGGCGTTAGCGAAAGGTGTGTAAATGCGACGAGCCTAGTTTGCGTGAACGGGGCTAGCCTTGATTTTCTATTTTAGATCAACTAGTCACATAGGGGTGGATTTCATTGAAAACATTCCCCTGGTTAAGGTAGTTCCTTTTTGTGTACCTAGTTAATGGCAATGAATGTGATTCCTAGCCTGTCCCCGGCATTGTCTTTTGTTATGATCCAGGTCGAGATTCCCATTTTCCCAAGTTTTTATTTTTTCCCGTTTTTTCTCGTCTGGGTCAGGATTATATTCTCCCCTTCCATTTTATTTTCTCTTCTCCACTCTTTGTAGAAAGTGTGCCTCTTGATTTTTTCCTATGGGTAGAATACAATGGCCTCTTTGTTTTGTGGGTTGTTTGGGTCCAACTAACATCATGATTTCTGTTTGTATTTTTTGTTTAAAATATTTTTGTTTTGGGAATTTATGTTATGTCCCTCCCCACATATCATTTTCATGATTAATTTTTAAATATATTTTTGTACTTATTGTTCACAATAAAATTTTTATGCTCATTTGGTTTTTTTTAGGTCCCTGGTACGTTTGAGGTATTTTTGTATATGAAGGTTTGAATGCTGATGGACAAGTTCTTGTGGTGGATGAGAAAATTGTAAAGTATGTTTGGATCGTGAATCGGATTAGCTAGGTATAGGATAGGTACTGAAGACAAACATGAGTTTTTTGCCCCCCACCCAAACCTGCCTTGTGCCACAATTGTGTTTTATACAATAAATAAAGAGAAGTTCTTGACTTTGCCCTATGGGCAGAATACAGCAGCCTCTTTGTTTTGTGGGTGGGTTGGGTCAAACTAACATCATGATTTCTGTTTGTATCTTTTGTTTACAAATTTTTTTGCTTTGGGAATTTATGTCACGCCCCTCCCCACGTATCATTTTCTGATATAATTCAAATAAATTTTTGTATCTATTATTCACAATAAAATTTTGATACACTTTTTTTTTTTCTTTTTTAGGTCCCTGGTATGTTTGAGGTATTTTGATGTATGAAGAACATGTTCTTGTGGTAGATGAAATAATTGTAAAGTTTGTTTGGGTCGTGAGTCGGATTATCTAGGTATAGGATAGGTACTGAAGACCACCCTGAGTTTTTGACCCCCCACCAAATCGGCCTTGTGCAACAAGTGTATTTTTCATGCAATAAATATTGAGAAGTTCTTGGGAAGTTCATAGAAGTTCTTAGAAGTTATAGAGAGTTCTTTAGAGTATTATTGGAGTTCAGTAGAACTACTAGGCAGTTGATATTAGTCGGCAGTTAGCCGAATACTAAGGAGTCAGCTTACAGTGGAAGATTTACCATGTTTCTATCATTTTGGGTGCCTTAAGTCGATTAGCAACCGACATAGCGCTATTATAATCTTCAGTGATACTCCACAACAACATCAAACATCAGTTTTAATTTTCTTGTAACCATCTGAAAAAGAAAGATAAGTTTTACTTTAAAAAAATCACATACTTTTAAGCATACTTTTCCGAGTTACTTTTTTTCTGAGCAAGGTTTCAATGATTGTGTTTCGAGCGTAATTTACAATTTCAAAG
>JBBBDQ010001298.1:430000-462500 GCA_037127315.1 Ascarosepion bandense | reverse complement strand
TTTCAATGATTTAAGAAGCAACTCTTCAATTTGATTTTGTCGTTCCTCGGTCCTTTTAAAGAATTGTTCTTGCAAATCCATCTGTTGTTTATGTAGCTCCATAAATAATTGTTGTTGTTGTTGGAACTGCTCGTCGCTTTTTTGTTGTCGATCCAACTGAGTTTTCAATAGTTGAATTATCACTTATTGTGAGTCTTCAATTCTGTTTCAAACTCAACACGACCAATTTTTCGTAAAAACGAGAGAAAAAACACTAACTGTAGTTACAGTTTTTTTTGTTTTTTTCATAAGACGTATATCAAAGAGAAGGAGGTAGGCTCAAAACGAATCTACTAACAGATTTTTCTGTGACGCCTTTCCGGGCTTGTAGGGAATTTTCTCATTCGACTCTGAATTTTTCCTTCTCTTTTTTTTTTATTAGTTGCCGGCGGGTTTAGATATTCTTCCATTTTTGATACCTCACGTTTTTTCGACCGATTATATGTGAACGTTCGAACGTTCATGTTCGCAATTTCCGTATTTCAGACATTGCTAACGATAGTGGTCAAAGAAAAAGGTTTTCTTTTCTTGCGTGAATTCTGATATCTTCGTCGCTCGTTGATATATCGATAGTGGTAAAAAAAAAAGGTTTTCTTTCCAGCGTGAATTCTTATATCTTCGTCGCCAGTTGATATGGACCCGGTATGGGACCGTATATAATGAGTCAACACGCTGGCATGTCAAGAACATATATTACGTCAACAAGAGATACAAACAGATACAAAGAGTTACAAAGAGAAAGAGAAATAATAGCTTGGCTACAAGTCACCGACAGACAGACAGACTAGGCTGAGCTGAACTGAAGTCGTACTGGAAACTATTGTTTCTGTCACCCGGCTCTGTCCTTAAGAGTAATTAATTCTCGGTTAATATAGGCAAAGAAGAGTCCATTATTAAGTGGGTAAATCCCCACAACACTATCTATCTATCTATCTATCTATCTATCTATCTTAGTCTTTTCATATCTATCTATCTATCTATCTATTTATCTATCTCAGTTTGTTCCTTATCTATATCAGTTTGTTCCTTATCTATCTATCTATCTATCTATCTATCTATCTATCTATCTATCTATCTATCTGCATCTACCAACCGATCGATCTAGTCTGTTAATATCTATCTATCTATCTATCTATCTATCTATCTATTTATCTATCTATCTATCTATCTCACTGTGTTCACATCTTTTCTTTTTATTTATCTGTAGATCTTAAATACAACAATTATATGTGGTTTGAATTCAATAGTCTCTCTTTACCTTTCTTCATTATATATATATATATATATATATATATATATATATATGTAATTCCTGTGTGTTCTGTGTAACTTATATTTATCAAGGTGTTACGTGCATTGACAAGAAAGCTAATCAAATCAAAACGTAAATAAAGGAATACTTTAAACAAATTTTACTACCAGATCGTTTTTCTTGCCTGAATATATCTTGCAAATTTATATTTGTACCTTTGCGCAATGAATATTGCTGCCACATCTTTCTGGTGCTTCTGCTATTTGTGTTGTGTTTCGTGACAAAATCCGAAGAAATATTTGTAATATTATCGGTTCCGACAGAGCAACTCTGCTTGGGTCTCTTTCTTTCCGCTGTAACATAAATTATCTGTACTTGTTTATAAATATCTTTGTGAGAATTATCCTAGTGAGCTTTCATTTTCATATTTCGACTTTGGGAATTTAAGGATGGCACTAGATTAGCAATTAGGTCACATAAATTTACTGAATTAGGCTATCTATCTATCTATCTATCTATCTATCTATCTATCTATCTATCTATCTATTTCAGTTAACAATCGCTCCTACCTCCCATCAGCATGGGACAGGCCCGCATCCCTAAGAGTAAAACGGTACACCTCCTTGGCCTCACACTCTTAGCGGACCTCAAGTGGAATGCCTATATCGAATCCATTGCTAAATCCGCTGCTATAAAAGTCGGTTCTCTGTGCAGGGCCCGGACGTTTTTCCCGCCTGAATCCTTCCTGCACATCTATAAATTTACCATCCGCACGTGTATCGAATACTGCTCCCACATCTGGTCGGTGCCCCTACTATTCTCCTCGGGGTCCTTGACAAAATACAACGGAGAATCTGTAATATAATCAATGCTAACTTAGCAGCCTGGCTGCAGTCACTCTCTCACCGGCGTGATGTGGCTTCCCTGTGCCTCTTCTATAAATACTTTCGCGGCTTCTGCTCCGATGAACTTAGTTCACTGGTGCCCCTAGGTATGAATTTGAAAGAGATACTAGATTGGCAAATATGTCCCGCTCTTTTACAGTGAAACAGATAAAATGTAACCGCAATTTCTACTCTAACAGCTTCTTTTCTCACACTTCCCGCCTGTGGAATTCCCTTCCAAATACTTGCTTCCCCAACAGCTACAAGCCACAGGAATTTAAATGTAAGGTCAATAGACATCTATCACACTAACTCGCATCCATTCCCTCAAACACTCTACCCATCTACCCAACGCCCATCCTCGGTATCCTCATCCGTCTACCACCCTCCTCCCGACATTTCCTACAACTAACCACTCTTTCTCAGCATTTTTCCCTATATAACCCCTACGCAATAGTGGCAGTGAATGCCTTGCTTGGGCTGAAATAATAAAAAAAAATTGTTCATTATCTATCTATCTATCTATCTATCTATCTATCTATCTATTTCTTTCTTTCTATCATTTTTTCTTTCTAACATTTTTCTTTCTTTCTACATAACTTTTATCTTCCTATTTTTCTTTTTTCTATCTTTTTTTCTATCATTTTTCTTTCTAGATTTCTTCTTTCTTTCTGTTTTCTTTCTTTCTATCTATCTGTTTTTATATCTTCTATTTTTTCTTTCTATCTTTTATCTTTCTAACTATTCTTTCGATCTATCTCACTTTTTCTTTGTTTCTAGCTTTCCTTTTTTCTTTCTTATATATTTTCTACTCTCTATA
Source organism: Ascarosepion bandense (assembly GCA_037127315.1). Lineage (NCBI taxonomy): Eukaryota > Metazoa > Mollusca > Cephalopoda > Sepiida > Sepiidae > Ascarosepion > Ascarosepion bandense. The sequence continues at coordinate 459,505 of JBBBDQ010001298.1, read as the reverse complement.
TTTGTTGTTTGATCTCAGACCGGTCAAAGTAGGATTGCCTGTCATCACCCGTCTAGATTCGTCCTGACACGCGCGGGGTCGAGTATAATATTTCAGACTGGATTTACGCGATCCGCGGTACGGAATATAGTCATTAGAGCACTGCAACGCAACGGGTGGAGTTTTTTTTTATATATATTTATATATAGATAATAAACACAATCAAACCTAGTGACACTCTAGAGATGGCTGGTATTTCATTAATACATTCAGTAACAATGTTCCCGGAGATGGGATTTGATTAGACGTCTTTAGGAGCCCGCCGATCTCAGTGCAACCGTCTCATTTAAATCACGGACCCCCAAATCCGCTAATTTTGTCATCCACCTCTGTTATATTAAAAAGGCACAAAACTGGGGTGTTAAAGGGTAGTTACGGACTGGGGTCAATTATTCATCAATGTATAATTGTTAGCAGCTCTAAATGAAAACAATATCAGTTATCCAATTTCGACTGAGTCTTTGAGTCCTTCACTAATGATGGGGAGAGGACATATCCACTCTTATCGCTTTCCTGACCGTCCTCAAAGTGTAACACCCCAACGGACGGTCCGAACAATTTTCTCCGGCGGCCGTTCTCCACGCTGTGATGTTGCCGGAAGTTTGTTGAAAAAGTCGGAGCCTCAAGCTGGGGGTACAAGATTAAACTATAAGGAACGAACTTCCACAACTTGGATGAGTTGAAAGGATGCTTTATTTCGTTTAGAGTTAGGTTGGGGGCAGGCGATGTGACGTTCAGCTCTAACTCTAATTAATGGAGATCAAATCCAAACCGACCGAAACAAGAGGAACGGAAATTCTACTCACTCAACTGACTGACTAACTTAACTCCACTGACTCTCTCACTAATTGACCGGTTCGGAAAAATCACCTGTATTTATTTAAAACAATCCGGAAATCCGGAAATGCTTTAGACCACCGGGTGATAAGCAATTGGCGAATGTACTTAAATTTTCCTTCTTTTGATGTGTAAACATCGTGCAGACACCCAGTCTGTACTTAGCCTTAGTATTTTTTTTCCAGGATTTTTTTTATCTTTTTTTATCTTAATAAAGCTTCCGACGGAAAATTCATAATGTGTGGTCAAGATACAGTAAAAGACAGCCTTTGACATGGTCATTCAAAACTCCACCTCCCGAACTCTATTTCCTGAACTTTATCTCTTTATCACATTAAATCACTTAGTCAAATATTTACCGGAAGACAGTAATCTGATACCCTTTCCTCTTCCAAATTTCCTTATAAAAGAAAAAGCGTGTATTTATTTATTTTTTTCTCTTCTTTTTCACATTTGTTAAATGAATCACATGTTTTTAACCTATTTTCTATTCTTAACCATTTTCTATTTTAATCTATTATAATAAAATACATATTTTACAAAGCACCTTAATATACGCCTCTTAATATATTGTCCTTAATATATTGACCTCCCTAAGGCGAGCGGAAGTGACGAAATTCCGGTCATTGTCCTGAAGAAATGTGCCCCTGAACTTTCCTCAGTCTTCTCTAAACTCTATAATTACTGCCTCTCTGCTTTTTGTTTTCCTTCATGCTGGAAGTCTTTTTCTCTGGTTCCTGTATTTAAGAAATCAGAGGAACACTTGGACCCATCCAATTATCGCCCTATCAGCCTTCTACCAATTCCCGGAAAAGTGTTCGAATGCTGAAATAGTTCAACATTTTACTGCCCATATACTATTCTCAGACAGACACTATGGCTTCCGCTTTGCCAGTTCTACTGCCGATATGTTAACGATCATCACCGAGTACACAGACCAGGCCCTCGATAATTCAGGCAAAGCTGGAGCTGTTGCCCTGGCTATCTCCAAAGCATTTTATAGGGTTTGGCACGCTGGCCTTCTGCACGTGATACACGGCTATTGTATCATAGAATACTTACTCGATTTAATTTAATCTTTCCTATCAAACCGCATAATGAAGGTGGTCTTGAACGGACATGTCTCCACATCCGACTATACGAATACTGGTGAGCCCGAGGGCGCTATTCTAGGCCCGACACTCTTTCGGATCTTCATAAAGGACCTCCATGATGTAATCAGATCCCAAGTAGGCATCTATGCTGATGACGCTACCATTTACTTTCGCCTCAGTAAGAAATCTGGCGAGGCGACCAAAGGTAACCTCGCTGCTATTCTCGAGAAGGACCTCCACTCTGTGGTAGACTGGGATAAGAAATGGCTTGTAATATTAATGCTTCTAAATCGAAGCTGTTCTCTGTCAACTACCAGGAAGTCCCTCCTAAACCGCATCTGCATGGTCCAAGGGAATCTCTCTGAAAGCAATACACTACGCCTCTTTGGTCTCACTCTCTTTTCCGACCTCAAGTAGAACCATTCAATTGACTCAATATCTAAATGGACTGCTAGGAAAGTCGAGTCACTGTGTCAGGCCAGGATGTTTTTTTTTTGTTTACCTGAGTTCATCTTGCACATATACAAATCAACCATCCAACCGTCCATTGAATAGTGTTGACATATCTGGTCGGGCGCCCCTGTCAATCATCTCAGGGTTCTCGACAGACTCCAAGGAGAATATGTAATGTGATCGGTCCCGACCTGGTAGCTCGACTCCAGACACTTTTTCCCCGGCAGAATGTGGTTTCCCTCTGTCTATTCTATTAATATTTTCATGGCTTCAGCTCCGACGAACTTAGCCTACTGCTGCCCCCTTCACAATAATTTACTCGAGCAATCAGACTGGCAACAAGGTCCCACTCTTAAATCAACTAAATGCAGCCGCTACTTCTACCCCATGAGCTTCATTTCTCGCACGTTCCGCTTGTGGAACTCCCTTTCTTATACTTGATTCTCTGACGATTACAATCTCCAAGAATTTGAATGAAATGTCAATTCCCATCTCTTATCCGTTTGCCTTCAATCCTTCCATCGTCTTGTCAACATCACCACGTCTATCTTATTTATTTTCTAAATCTACTCTCTTCACACCAGTATTCTCCTCTTTCTCTTGCCCTTTCTCCGACACCCCCTATAACTCGTTCGTCTTTCTTTTAGCTCCCTCCTTGCTTCAACTTTCACTCTTCTCTTATGTAGCCCCCTGCACACCAGTGGCGGTACCGCCTTGCTTGGGTTAAAATGATTAAAAAATTTCAGTCAATACTTTTCCCGATAAAAATAATTGTATTCAATTTTATCAATTCGGTTACTTTTCCCAACAAAAATAATTGTATTCTTCAATTCTACAGAAATCTTTTCACATCTTTAAAATTAATAAAATAATTAATACAAGGAATCTGGAAATAGGGTGACATCATAACATCAACCATATAATATAGAAATTCTTAAATTATTCAAAGTGTACTCCAATATATAAATTCTTCAAAGCTACGATATAAAACACACATATTTTTCAACTACTAATTATGTCCACACATATATGTGCAAAAGATGAGTATCATGTACAATGTATGGAATTGTGAAAGTTGAATAACGTGTATCATATTTCATTACTTAAAAGTTCAGATGCAAACTAAATTTCAGTAATAAATGACTCATAAGTCTTCAACAAATCAAATAAATTAATCAATACTTATTTTCAATAATTTACATAAGGATTGGTTGTTAGAATAATTGGTTTCTTTATTCGTATTTTCATATCTATCTATCTATCTATCTATCTATCTATCTTTATATATATATATATATATATATATATATATATATATATATATTAGTGTCTTTATATGAATATATTGATGTAATCAAACTATTCCTATCTATGTTTATTTACACATCTATCTATCTATCTATCTATCTATCTATCTATCTATCTATCTATATATATATATATATATGTGTGTGTGTGTGTGTGTGTGTGTGTGTGTGTGTGTGTTTGTATATATAACAGTGTCCTTTCTAATAAGTCTCTTTTTCTAATACTTTAACCCATTTAAACATTTAAAGTTAAATTTGTTTGACACGTATCGAGCGTTCCCAAAATAGAATTTTTTCCTTTTTCCTTTCTTTTCTTTATTCCTCTTCTTTATTTTTCTTTATATTTTTATATCCCTCCCCTTCTCTTTCTGTTCTGTTTTGTTTAACCCAATTCTCAATATAACGATTTCCCTTCCTTAACCCTTTTCTTTGTAAAGCAAGACATTCCAAATTTTCAATCTCTTCACTTACACATCTATCTAAAAGTAAAAACCAAAAATAGACTGATTTACAAAAAAAAAAATTGTGACGTAATTTCTCAAATCTTAACCGTCATTTTTTATTTTTTATTTTTTTTATTTCTTAATCTTATTTTTATTCTCATTTTGAAATGGACTGTTGCTGAGGATACGTGAAATCTCTCCTAGAGATTTCATGTTGAAATGTTCATTCAAAATTTTTGAATTTTGAAAATTTATTTTAATTTATATTGGCTCTGTAATTTTAATTACATTCAGCTCCCCTCATGTATCATTTTTTAATTTTGAAATTTTGAATATTAATTAGGATCAGGTTCTTGGAATTTACCTTCCTACTTTTCCGTTTTGGATTAAAGTATTTTAATATATATATATATATATATATATATATATATATATATATATATATCCATAGATAGATAGATAGATAGATAAGTAAATAAACATAGATAGGAACAGTACGAATGTAGCCCTTTCTTACGTCCTTGTTAGAACACCTCCCAGCAATTTAAATTTCTGCAACTATATGATTTTAGTATCACGAACTTGTAGTTGGCATTTTGGTCTCTTATTTTTAGTGATTATCATACATTTACTTGAAATTTATATGCAGCCCTTTTATTCCACTTTCTTTAACTACTTCCTGTATGATGTCTTGTTGTTTGTATGTAGCCCTTTCTTTCCAATTTCTTTAATAACTTCCTCTAGGAGGACTTGTAGTTTATAAGTAGCCCTTCCTTTCCACCTTTATTAACTACTCCTGTAGGAATTCTTGCAGTTTATATGTAGTCCTTTCTTACCACTTTCTTTAACTACTTCCTCTAGGAGGTCTCGTAGTTTATATGTAGCCTTTTCTTTCCACTTTCTTTAACTACTTCCTGTAGGAATTCTTGTCGCTTATATGTTGCCCTGTCTTTCCACTTTTTTTAACAACATCCTGTAGGAGGTCTTCTAGTTTATATATATCCCTTTCTTTCCACTTTCTTTAACTACTTCCTGTAGAAGGTCTTGTAGTTTATTTGTAACCCCTTTTTCTTTCCACTTTCTTTAACTACTTCCTGTTGGAGGTCTTGTAGTTTATATGTAGCCCTTTCATTCCACTTTCTTTAAATATTTCCTGTTGGAGATCTTGTAGTTTTTATGTAGCCCTTTCTTTCCACTTTCTTTAACTGCTTCCTGTTGGAGGCCTTGTAGTTTATATGTAGCCCTTTCATTCCACTTTCTTTAACTACTTCCTGTTGGAGGTCTTGTAGTTTTTATGTAGCCCTTTCTGTCCACTTTCCTTAACTGCTTCCTGTTGGAGGTCTTGTAGTTTTTATGTAGCCCTTTCTTTCCACTTTCTTTAACTACTTCCTGTTGGAGGCCTTGTAGTTTATCTGTAGCCCTTTCATTCCACTTTCTTTAACTATTTCCTGTAGGAGATCTTGTAGTTTATATGTAGCGCTTTCTTTCCCTTTTTATTTAGCTCTTTCTCTTGGTGGTCTTGTAGTTTATACGTCGCCCTTTCTTTTCACTTTCTTTAATTACTTCCGGTAAGATGTTTTTTAGTTTCTTTCCTATATCTTGTCAGCACAGTATCATCTGCCTGTCTTATATTGTTCAGATTGCTGGCGCCAATGACGAATCCACGTTGAAATTTTGGAACTAATAACAAAGAATCACAGTTCTTAACTCAAAAGAAAGGATCTGTTCCCTCTCTTTCCAAGGGTTTCTTGGCAATCGAAAGATTATTAAGAAAATTGGTCTTTGGAGAGATGATTTCTTACGGTCAGAAGGAATATAGATCTTTCTTTCGAAATTTAGTAGAGTGTTTTCTTGTTGTCTTCTGTATACTTCTCAATTATGTTTTTCTTTTCCAGGAATAATTACGACCAGATACCTGTGCTCTTATGATCACCGAACTTGAGCGACATATAGCTTGATCAGTGCCAAGGTAGATCAGCGCTTAGGATTAACAGGAGCTGCGAATTTGGATATGATACAATGGAAAATGGTTCAGTATTGAAAAAAAGCAGAGTAATAATTACTATTGAGTTGGTTATATTCACTTACGCACAAATACCCAAAAGGCAAAGGTCAAAGTTCATCTCTTCTCCTCCAGATGTGGTTGAAGTCTATCACTAAACAATTATGAGCTTACATGAACAAATTCTTACAATCTAAAATATTTTGTGGCTTTAAATAACATTCAAAAAAAGGAATCAGTTGATTAAATCTCTGAGAATACTTGAGATTGCGTCATATCATTTGACTCATAAACGGGTAGAAAAGCAATTACTGGTACGTTTTTGCATGTTATATTAGTAACTCAAATGCATATTGTTTTCGATTTTTGAGGTTAAAAAACTTGGGATGCTTTGTGCTGTCTAGCAGTTCGATAAAAAAATTAATTAAAGAATCTATTTTTGTCGCACGTATTGATAGTAGTTTATAATGATGAGATATCGAAACAGTTTTCTTAATTGAGGAAAACGAACTAATTACAAACTGGAGATGTTGATCGTATAAACAATTAACAACAATTAATTACATCTATCTATCTATCTATCTATCTATCTATCTATCTATCTATCTATCTATCTATTTATCTTTATCTCTAATTTGATCTGTTTGTATTTATCTATCTATTTATCGAACTAAAATTTTTTCTATCTATCTGAATTCGTTCGTATCTATCTATCTATCTATCTATCTATCTATCTATCTATCTATCTATCTATCTATCTAATGTGTTCGTATCTATCTATCTATCTATCTATCTATCTATCTATCTATCTTTATCTCTAATTTGATCTGTTTGTATTTATCTATCTATTTATCGATCTAAAATTTTTCATCTCAATTCGTTCGTATCTATCTATCTATCTATCTATCTATCTATCTATCTATCTATCTATCTATCTGTAATTGTTCGTATCTATCTATCTATCTATCTATCTATCTATCTCAGTTTGTTATGATCCACTTATCTATCTATCTATCTATCTATCTATCTATCTATCTATCTAATCTGATCTGTTCGTATCTATCTATCTGAATTTGTTTCTAGCTAGCTATCTAACTAACTAGGTATCTATATAATTAGATATGTTCCTATCTATCTATCTATCTATCTATCTATCTATCTATCTGAATTTGTTCGTTTGTATATATCTATATATCTGTCTGCCTGTCTATTTATCTCTATATCTATCTAATATATTTAGTTATGAAACATTTAAATATTTGATTAACAAATTTCTTTTATTATTTGCGAAACTTATTTGAGAAACTTATTTGCGAAACTTGTTGCTACTTATTAAGCAGCTCTTCCATACATTTTGTGGAATATTCTGAAGATTTTGATTGTAAGAACTGTTTTCACAAACCCATGAATCTGATTTGATTTCGAGAAAGTTTTCTCCATGAAAGAGTTTTGCAGTAAACAAAGAACAATCATTTGCTTCAAGGTCAGCTGCTTTTGGCTGCTAGTGTAGTGCAGACCAACCAAGTTCCACGTTTTTTTCTTTTTCCTGTGATATTTTTATGAAAGCATGCCTTTGCGTTATCATGAACGAGAAATAAATTCCGATTGACGAGCACCAACTTTTATGGACATGTTGCAGTTACTTTTTGACAACTAATCTCTCCATGAGTGGATTTTGTTTTGACAGTGCAAGCCGTAAGTATAGTGTCACGTGAAGGCGAGCTAGGTATTGATCGTCCATGAATACACTCAAAATTCCGGCTTCGCATATGTATTTGGTGGAGAAATGGGAGCCCGATGAACAGGGATTGCTGTACTAGTTTTGGGGTATATAAAAACTTTAGATTTCATAATCTTCAGACGTTATTTTGTGAATTGCGTCTACCTGCCTTCACATTTGGAAAGACTTATTAAATTAAATGTGTCCTCCTAAAAAATAAATTTAAACATAATTCAGAAAAATAAAAATATTATTTCCAAACACCTAAAATAGAGTGTTTACTTTAACAATATTCAGATATATTAACACATCTTGAAACTTCGTACGTTTGGTCGATTTAATTATCACATCGCCCGGCGAATGTTAGATTCTCTAGATCTTCTTTCCTTTTTACAGGTAACAGAAATATCAACTGCGTCTTTGTATAGTTCGTGTGTTTTTCCTCTTTTAGTTAAAAGGGCCTTCATTTTCTAATGCAAACTATTTTTTTAGCCAAATGCAAATCCCATTTTTCAAAATTCCTGAGAACCGCTAATATGAATGAGCAAGAATCTCTTGGGTTTGAACTTGGTGTGATCTCTCTAGGAACACATTTTTTATCATTCATCTCGTTGTGTATTATGGATGAAGAAACGCACAAAATAATGAACAACAAAAACAGATATTGAGATAGAAAAGTAGGTTATATTGAACGTAATATACAAACTTGAACGTAGGTTAGTAAATCCAAGAATACTATTAGTAAGAAACAAATATATATAGGTCTTGAAGTGGAAATAGTATATCTGTTATTCTAGCTGAGTGGAGCTCAGAGCTATTCCGACTTCTCATGCGGTAATCACTGGGTAACTTCAGCATCTCTCGGTAACTTACGTATCATTTCTGGTATTCTCCGATGACTCTAACGGATCTCTCTATGGCAGGAGTATATGTATACTCAGTCGAATCCATTATCATATACAAAGGAGACACCCCACAACACATCTCGCGTACGATATTTAAAAGTAGTAAAGAAAACCCAATATATGAACATGTGTGGATACGCGAGAGTATTTCTTATACATAGACGGCATCTTATGAGGTTCGACATGATTATAACAATAGATAAAGTTTCTGTTTTCCTGGATATAAAGATTATTGCTCAGCTTATTACGTGTCCGAAAAATGAGAGATGTTTCTTTATTAGAGTGAGATATATTTTCGTTTTTATTTCACCTTAAAATCATTTGATTTTTAATTTGCTTTTGGAGTGTTAAATACACTATTCTTTCTTTCCTCATTTTCTATCGCAGAAGTCTCAACGGTCCCATACGATTATCATTCAGATTATTACTATTTACACTAAATATTAAATAACAGAACAGATTGGATTCTATAGCCTTGGCTGGCAACTAGTCTACCGCAGAAAGTAATGGCAATCTACTGTGGGATACTCTTCTGCCCAGTCACTCATGTATCTTTCGAGACATGATCACCCAAGCGTGTATCACGTATGGCACTTAACTGACTGACTGAATATAATAGTTGGAAATATAATTAAAACTTCTACTGGCATAAAGTGGGGGATCGGTTTTCTATTGTTTTGAAGTAATAAACTGATCCCCCATTAATTATACTTAATATAATAATGTAATATAATCTATCTCTTCTCCCTCCAGTGATGAGTTAAATGGCAGGACAGATTGTGTTCTATAGCCTTGGTCAGCAACCAGTCTACCGCAGAAAGCAATGGCAACCTACTGAGGGATAATCTTCTGCCCAGTCAGTCATGTCTCTTTCGAGACATGATCACCCAAGCGTGTATCACGTATGGCACTTAACTGACTGACTTACTGACTATTCACACAATTATAATTAAGACTGTTGTCCTTTTATGATTGTAAGTATATGATAATGTTGTCCCTCATTTTGTGTGTAATTATCCGCAGGTTAACAACCGCTGACGTTCAAAGACATTTTAAGTTAGAACCTTTGAGATAGATATATAGACAGAAAGATAGATATGAAAGGACGGTGATATATATATATATATGTTTTTATTTCTATGCGTCAATAGTGTATCAACACAAGTCTGGAGGTTAATTTGTTTCCCATAGCTGGGCCCTAACAGGTCCCACTACCCTGGTTCACAGTGGACATGGAAATAACAGCAATTAAAGTTAGTTCCATATTCCTAAAAAATTTTAATTCAGATATCTTACTACTGGATGCAGTTTATTCTCATACCTAGGCAAATTTCAGCTTAGAGTTTAAATAATCGATCATAGCTAGGACCTTAAAAAGTGCTACCAGAGTGGGTAGGGGTACACCTGAGAACAACAACAATTAAAAGTTAGTTTCACGCTCCTCGAAACCTCCCAGTCAGACACCTTGCTGCCTGATGCACCTTATCATCATAACCAGATAGATAGATGGATCTAAACAAACTGAGACAGACAGACAGACAGACAGACAGACAGACAGACAGACAGATAGATAGATAGATAGATAGATAGATAGATAGATAGGAACAGACTGGGATAGATAGATAGATAGATAGATAGATAGATAGATAGATCTTAACAAAATGAGATAGATAGATAGATAGATAGATAGATAGATAGATAGATAGATAAGTGGATCATAAAAAACTGAGATAGATAGATAGATAGATAGATAGATAGATAGATAGATAGATAGATCTTAACAAAATGAGATAGATAGATAGATAGATAGATAGATAGATAGATAGATAGATAGATAGATAGATTTAACAAAATGAGATAGATAGATAGATAGATAGATAGATAGATAGATAGATAGATAGATCATAAAAAACTGAGATAGATAGATAGATAGATAGATAGATAGATAGATAGATAGATAGATCGATCTTAACAAAATGAGATAGATAGATAGATAGATAGATAGATAGATAGATAGATAGATATATAGATAGATAGATAGATAGATAGATAGATATCATAAGAAACTAGATAGATAGATAGAAATGAGATAGATAGATAGATAGATAGATAGATAGATAGATAGATAGATAAGTGGATCATAACAAACTGAGATAAGTGGATAGATAAGAAATAGATAGATAGATAGATAGATAGATAGATAGATAGATATGAAAAAACTGAAATGGATAGATAGATAACTAGGTTATATATATATAATTTACTGCCCTTCTTTAAAAAATAATGTGTTTTTTCGATGTTGATGGGCTACACTGAAAAGCCGCACTCCGTCTAACTTTCAAGTTCAACCTCAATTCAAATCTGGAACGACACATCTGAACAAAAGTTAATTCTGTGATTGAACCATGCTCCTATTGTTGATCAACTTTTGAAAATGAACAGACTTTAAGAATAGCAGCCTCAGGACCGAATCTCCTAGAAGCAGAACTTTTCGTACAATCCCCGGAGTTAAGCCGGTTCATTATCTAGGTGGTTGGCCGTTTGGAAATACTAGTTCATTAAAGCTTGGACACGCGGTGGTGTACTGGATAATGACTCATAATTTTTCATTGAAGAGACGAGTTTCAATTTTCGTTGGGTTTGTTATATACACTTACGTCCAAATACCTTTGGAAAAAGGTATAAATATACTCCCAAAGATATTGGTTAATTAATAAGACGTGTCTGTTGTGGAGCAATGAATATTTGACACGGGGAGCCGAGTTCGAATTCGATGCACTCACTTACGCACAAATACTTTTGTGAAAGATATTAATCCGTCTCTCTCCTCCAGTTATGGGTTAAACAACAGGACAGATAGGGTTCGGTAACTTTGGCTGGCAACCATTCTACCGCAGAAAACAATGGCAACCTACTGCGGGATAATTTTCTGCCCAGTCAGTCATGTCTCTTTCGAGACATGATCGCCTAAGCGTGTATCACGTATGGCACTTAACTGATCACTAAAACATTATTATTTCTTAAAAAAGTTGAGAATCTGGCTTTGAATATTCTGCAAAGTGTTAAAAAATATAAAAAACTAATCAACGAAACAATCATCGAATTATGTCTGTTTGAAGATATTTAAATTATTTTAACGGCTAAAGATGTATTACAGAAACTAAGCAGATTATTAACAGACAGGAAAATCTCGCAAGAAACGTAGAACAAAGCACTGGATTGTTATGTGATGTCTGTTCTTCAATATGGCAGCGAATGCCAGAAAATCTGACTAAATGATGAAGGAGAAACTTGAAGCAATCGAAATTGGGTTCTGCAGAAGGATGATGAGAATACCATGGACTGAACATGTGACCAATGACAAGGTTTTGGAGAGAATGGAAACGAAAAGGAAATATATGCTTAACATCAAGAAATATAGCTGAAGTTTTTGGAAAGGAGGCCTTAGAGTACCTGAGACTCAAACATCTGATAGAGGGAAATAGAAACGGCAAAACAATGTGTGATATACTTGATGAGCTTGAACAAATTGGTGAGAGGGCGGAGTTTTAAAGGGGTAATAGGAGAAAGTGTGTTAAGAGCTATTATTGATAGGGAAATGTGTGAGGCCATGATCGCCTACGACATGAAGGAAAAAGGCATATAGAGTAATAATATTTCACAATTTTGTTCCGGTTCCAAAATCTCAATGACTCCTTACTCTTGAAAATTTCAACTGTATTTTTGATATGATCATATCGCCCCAAACAAGACAGTTTACTGCCACTGGTCTGCAGGGGGCTATATAGGAGGAAAGTTATGGGATAGAGTGACAGATTATAAGGGGTGTCAGGCAGTGGGTAAGAGAAAGATGAGAATACTGATGAGAGTGGAGTGGACGGAGAAAGGAGCATGAGAGAGAGAGAGAGAGAGAGAGAGGATGCAGGTGAGTGAGATAGGAGATGACTATTGACTTTACATTTAAATTCTTGGAGATTGTAGCTGTCGGGGAAGCAAGTAAATGGAAGGGAATTCCACAGGTCGGAAGTGCGAGAAAAGAAGCTGTGAAGTAGAATTTGAGTTTACATTTTATTGGTTTCACAGTAAAAGGGTGGGACCTAATTGCTAATCTTGAGGCGTGAGTAAATTCATATATAGTGGGCACCAGTGAGCTAAGTTCATCAGAGCAGAAGTTAATATATTATTAAAATAGATTTATTTATAAATGTATTTTAATCATATGGGGTTACGAAGAATCTATTTTGACTTTACATCTAAATTCTTGGTGATTTTAGCTGTCGGAGAAGCAAGTAAATGGAAGGGAATTTTCGCTATTTTATTTTTTTATTGTTTTAATTTTTTTTTTTCTTATTTATTTCAAACTCCTTCCGTGAGCATCGGGCGCATTTTTGTTTTAATGCTCATACGGCAAACACAGACACTCATTGACTTTTATCTTTTTACGAGACGTATAAGATGCCTTCAACTGGCCAGTACGCAGCCTCGACTGCACCTAGCTACGGTTCATGTAGTGTAAATCTTAGTCGTGCAACGCCGGCAGTGGTATAATTCCTAGGCCACGTACCAAAGGAATAAATTAACTTATTTCGACGCACAATCTCAATTGCTTCTACCATCTTTCCAAGATGCAAAGATTAATAAACTCATTAAAATGTCTCGTTTCAGGTATCACAGCGTTTATCCTCGACATTTTCGCCGACAATTTGCTAGATGCGTGGGTTTCCAGTCACACTAGAAATGTTATTACTCAAAGAACATCTTGTTGGTAGATGCATATGAGTAGAATAATTTCTTGAGTATCTGAATTCAACTTTAGTACCAGACTGCTTTTGTGAAGCGTTTAGTGAGAAATGCACGAACCTGTATCGGATAACGCGGCATCTCTCTATCTATCTATCTATCTATCTATCTATCTATCTATCTATCTATCTATCTATCTATCTATCTATCCTTGTTTGTTATTTCTTTCAAAATCTATCTATCTATCTATCTATCTATCTATCTATCTATCTATCTTATCTTTATCCTTGTTTGTTATTTCTTTATCTATCTATCTATCTATCTATCTATCTATCTATCTATCTATCTATCTATCCTTGTTTGTTATTTCTTTCAAAAACTATCTATCTATCTATCTATCTATCTATCTATCTATCTATCTATCTATCTCTAATTTGATCTGTTTGTATTTATCTATCTATTTATCGAGCTAATTTTTTTTATCTGAATTCGTTCGTATCTATCTATCTATCTATCTATCTATCTATCTATCTATCTATCTATCTATCTATCCTTGTTTGTTATTTCTTTCAAAAACTATCTATCTATCTATCTATATCTCTAATTTGATCTGTTTGTATTTATCTATCTATTTATCGAGCTAATTTTTTTTATCTGAATTCGTTCGTATCTATCTATCTATCTATCTATCTATCTATCTATCTATCTGAATTCGTTTCTATCTATCTATCTATCTATCTATCTATCTATCTATCTCAGTCTGTTTCTATCTATCTATCTATCTATCTATCTATCTATCTTTATCTCTAATTTGATCTGTTTGTATTTATCTATCTATTTATCGAGCTTATTTTTTTTATCTGAATTCGTTTGTATCTATCTATCTATCTATCTATCTATCTATCTATCTATCTATCTATCTATCTATCTATCTATCTATCTATCTATCTGAATTCGTTTCTATCTATCTATCTATTTATCTATCTATCTATCTATCTATCTATCTATCTATCTATCTATCTCAGTCTGTTTCTATCTATCTATCTATCTATCTATCTATCTATCTATCTATCTCAGTCTGTTTCTATCTATCTATCTATCTATCTATCTATCTATATATCTATCTATCTATCTATCTATCTAGTCTAGTTTCTATTTCTATCTATCTATCTATCTATCTATCTATCTATCTATCTATCTCAGTGTGTTCGTATTCTATCTATCTATCTATCTATCTCAGTCTGTTTCTATCTATCTATCTATCTATCTTCATTATCTAATTATTGTTTACACCATTTAGATTGTTCAGGACTGTTCTCATCTTTTTTCCTCTTCAAGACATTTCGGCAGTTGTACGCTCTGACCTTCTTTAGGTGACTGGAATTTATAACTGACAGCTTCATTTCATTCACCGGGATAGATTATTCTTGCTCAATGGATCATGCCACATCTTGATATATCAGTATTTCGAATAATGTAAATAGTGTAAATAATTACAATACCTCATATCAGCAATACAGAAAAAACAATCAATCTATCAACTATCAGCTCCTTTGTACTAATTAATTGAAACAAATAGAATAATGTCTTCCTCAAAGCTTTCAAATATTCCCTGAGCACTTGTACGTGAACTCTTGGCTTTTTTTCTTCCGAGCTCATTTTCCTTTACGTTTGGGAATGATGGATCAAATTTGTTTCTTCGCTTTGATGACACGAGTGAAAGTTGAAAGGCTGACACCAACAATATCCGCAACCTCACTGTAAGAATTGCCATCGTGTTCGTGCAGCGTTACAATTTTTGTACGCTTCCTACGGTCATTGTCTATCGCAGACAATGACGGTAGGAGAACTAATCCACAGTCGAGACAATAGTGTTTGGGCGTGATAAAATTATGATGTAAATTGATATTTTTCATAGCCAAACGAATTTCATCATATACTTCGAAAAAAGATCCATGTTGCTGCACATCACTGCAAAAGATCTAATCTGAGGGAAAAAATAGAAATCGATTACACCCTGTCACACCAGTGGGTTTAAAACTGACCGTATGGTGAAAGAATTGAAACTAAAGCAGTTGTTTGAATTAAGTTGCACAAGGATCTATCTATCTATCTATCTATCTATCTATCTATCTATCTATCTATCTATCTATCTATCTATCTATTTTTCCGGTTGTGCAAACTCAAAATCATAAGTTATCATTACCGAGGGTTCGTTGATTACGCCAAATAATGCGTTTTCTCCCAGTAACGGTAACTACGCTCCGTTCAGGATAATTGAAGTTTAAAATTCGGGTTGACGATGTACGTGTTGAACAAAGACATATGTACTTGAGCAAGCATCTAAGCAACAGTGATTGGCTAGCCGCCCCAACAGGAAATTATATTCCAAAGTAACCGGCTGACTTTATATATATATATATATATATATATATATATATATATATATCACCTGTCGGTTTTTTTCTTCCCTGATCTCATACGATTTTTTCGTCTGGATAAATCAGAACACATTAATTTTTGTGAAGAATTTTGGTCTGAAGATGGATTTGTAAGAGGTCCGCTAAATAAACTATTACCAATGAATTTATTAAGGCATCCGATTTATTTTCATCATATATATATATATATATATATATATATATATATATATATATATATATACTAGCAGTATATCCGGCGTTGCTCGAGTGTATTAAAAGTTTTAAAGCTAATCCATGGTCCTGGAGCTCAGTCTCTTTGGACGTTTGCACGAAAGACTAAAAAGCAATAGTTGTTTCTAATTAAAGCGAAACCGTAGCACTGAAAGAAAAATGAATGGATGTTAGTCAAATTTTGATTTCCTGGTATCGATATCAAATTTTCTGCACTATTATAAGAACTGCAACCTTGAAACTTCTAAATATCGTTTCTGATGTCTTTGTCTATGAGTGTATCAAATTTGATTAAAATCGGACCACTCCTTCTATAACCCGATTTTTTCGATTATCGATTTTCGATATTTACCTCGAGACCAAACCTAGCTAAGAGCACTCGCCGACGCTTATAGTACAACTGTGTAAATTTACATGAAAATCGGTTTAGCCGTTTCGGAGTCTATAGGTAATGGATACACAGACACACACAGACACACACACAGACAGACAAAGTTCAATTTTTAAATAAGTTTTCAAAGGTACACGTTGGCAAATTAGAAAACAATCAGAGACACAATCAATATAACGATCGAGGAGGGAAAGTTGTAATGCAATTAAAAAGATCTTACATATGTATATATATAGGAAAAATATCTAATAAAAATATGTAAGGGTATGCCGTGAATTCTAGAACTCTAGTTAGATGTGAGACATATCACGTCATAGCAACACATCTCAAATTTACTTTTCATAATCAAACATCGTAAAGAAAGCTAAAGTTACTGTTAGTAAATACGCTTAAATCTCCAGTTATATTTTCTACTTCATTTTTTCACATTTTTACCCATGTAGGATACATAAATAAACCGACACTCTCAGAAATACACACACACACACACACACACACACACACACACACACACACACACACACACACACACACACATCTAAACCAATTTGTAAACTGAACTTTGTGTGTGTGTGTGTGTCCGTTACCTATAGACTGCGAAACAGCTAAACCTATTTTCTTGAAAATTTACACAGTTATACTGTAAGCATCTGTGAGTTTTCTTAGCTATGTTTTGTGTTGAGGTACCCCCGATAAATATCGAAAATCGATAATCGAAAAAATCGGGTTAAAGAAAGAGTGGTCCGATTTTAATCAAATTTGGTAACTCATAGACAAAGACATGAGAAACGATATTCAGAAGTTTCAAGGTTGCACTTCTTACAATAGTGCAGAAAATCGTTAATATATACCGGGTCTGATCAAAATTAGTTTTTCAGCCATTTTATATTAGTTTTTGCTTCGGGTTTGGCTCTTAGTGGGTATAATTGTAGTTCTTAGTCTCAGCCATGATACCATTTACTCACAGGTCTTATTTAGCCTTCAAAATTCAGTTTACGACGAAAAAAACTTATTTGATATTGATACCAGGAAATCAAAATTTGACTTATATCCAATCATTTTTCATTCAGGCTAAGGTTTCGCTTTAATTGGAAATAACGATTGCTTTTTAGTCTTTCGTGCCAACGTCCAAAGAGTCTGAGCTACAGGATCATGGATTAGTTTTAAAGCTTTCATTACACCCGAGCAATGCCGGGCTATAATGCTAGTATATATATATATATATAGTACTGTGCAAAAGTATTAGGACAAGAACTATTTTATCTTTTATGAGGCATCAAAATAAAGATTAATATCACCTCTATCCTTATACTTTTGCACAATACCGGTAGTCTTGAAAAGTATTAGGACAGGGGTGAATCTCCTAAAAACCTCACCGAAATTCAAATACAGGGTTAGAAGCCAAGTAATTTGCTAATAAATATTGATTATTTAAAACTAGGTGTAAAAGAAATGCATTAAAAAAAGTTATATTTAATTTTTCCTATTTTCTATTAAACAAGTTATTTTGAAACTACTTATTCTATTATCCTTGGATAAGACTGACTTTCTTCATATTCCCCCCTCTCGAACTGAGCAGTAACTAGTGTCAACATAGTTTAAAGCTTCTTTTTTTCAAACTTTATCTTGATAATAGTTAGCTGTCTGACCTCGAGTAGTTCATGCAAATGCTCTTTATGTTTGAATTTGGCAAATAATTTATTTTTTAAGCAGCCCACAATGCCAAAGATAGCAGAGCTAAAAATTCCACAAAGGAACAGAATAAAGGCTTTAATTTATCAACTAGACAATGACCCTAAACATATTTCAAAACTTTGTAAGAATTATTTAACTAAAAAGGAAGAGGAAGGAAGTCTTCGGAACTTGAATTTGCCCCCACAAAGCCCTGATCTCAATCCTATTGAAGATCTATGGGATATTTTGGATAAAAGATTGATTAAACTAATGTTACTTCGCAAGACACACTTTGGAAAAAAATACAAGCTGCTTGGCAGGAGATACCATTAGATACATTAAAGAAGCTTGTGATGTCAATGCCTGACAGAATGAAGGCTGGGATCAAAGCAAAAGGCTACTATACTAAATATTAAATTTATTTTGTAACAGGTATTTTTTCTTGTTAAATCATTTGTTGAGTACATCAATTAATTAAATTGTTTATTTTCTGTCAATATGCCTCATAATATATAAGATAGTTCTTGTCCTAATATTTTGCACAGTACTATATATATATATGTATATATATATATATGTTTTCTCTACTTGCGTTTTGAGCGCTTTTTGTTTCAAGTTACTCGTCTCGGTTTTTTTTCTTTGGGCTTCGTACTTTGACTGATGTTCAAGTGCTTAGCTCGTTCTTTTTTCATTACTATTTTTTCCTTCACGTATGTACTCGGAGGATTTTTCGAAACGAGTATAGCAATAACTTTATATATATATATATATATATATATATATATTGGCTGATTCAAATGACATTCCGTTAATTTTCTTTTTGCAGTTCTGTTACATAGCATGAAAAGCAACAATGACCATCGTCTTGACAGCCAACAATGTGACACTAGTGTGGAGTAACCTGTGAGAGATCGCACACACGCAGGAGTTGTTGGTGAGTCGTTAGATAGCTTCTGCTTTTTTAGCCAGCGGTAGATCTTTCTTCTCTTTGCTCTCTCTTTTGTCTCTTCGGCCAGAAACCCCAGATTTATATAACCCCAAACTTTCTACGGATTTTTGTCTTTATTAGTTGTCACTTAATTGACGTCATCTATGGCCAGATACATCTGACAATCATCTGCGCCGACCATCGCATTTAAAGCCAGTTGTCACCTGTGTTTTTTGCCTTTGATATCGCATTTCGCAGCTGCCATTCACGGATGGTTATTTTTGTCAATCATATCTTAATCGGCTATCATCTGTCTTTCTAGCATTGACACTGCACCTCATCGTCACCATCTCTGGACAGATACTTTTTTAATTATATTTTGGGCCGGTCAAGATATTAGATTACAGTTTCTTTTAATTTATTAGAATTAAACCCTTTTGACTCAGACACAAAACGTATAACCTATGTCCTAAAATTATTTTTATAGAAACAAAAAATTAGAAATAGCATCCGAGCGTTATACTTTATTATTACAAGTTGGATCGTGTGACGGACGGACGCGGCACTTATTATAGTAAAGCATTTCTTAGATTTTTTTTATTTCATAAATAGTTTGATGACAACTTTCCAGGAAAGTGAATCAGATGCTCCGGTTTGCTTGGATAACTTAGCACCTCTAGATTTCATTCGTTTGAGGCTCATGAAAGTCTTTGTTTATCATCTAAACAGAATTATAACATTCAGAAGTTGAATGTTCAGATTCCTGCAAAGTTTTGAGAAATTGGTAGTGGACGTCGAGAGCGTTTTTAGCCACTCTGCGTGTTCATTGATTAAAGAAGAGAACAATTTACAAATTGCCAGAAAAAAAACACTGTTCCGTTATACTCCCCCAACAAATATATGGTCAGATAAACATGGTTTATTGATTTATACAAGCCGCAATAAATATGATAACCAAACACTGAACTGACAATCATAAAAATAGAAATCCAGCGGTATTTTTCACTCGTATTTATTATTTTGGATGTGCGTTGTGGTGCAGTGGATATCGACTCGGAACGAGAAATCGGAGAGCCGAGTTCTAATTCCAGTTGAATTCATTGCATTCACTTACGCGCAAATACGCTTGGGAAAGGTATTAATCCGTCTCTTCCTTCCAGGTATGGGTTAAATAACAGGACAGATTGGGTTCTATTGCCTTGGCTGGCAACCAGTCTACCGTAGAAAGCAATGGCAACCTATTGCGGGATAATCTTCTGCCCAGTCAGTCATGTCTCTTTCGAGACATGATTGCCCAAGCGGGTATCACGTTTGGCACTTAACTGACTGACTGAATATAATAGTTAGACAACATGATTAAGGCATCTACTGGGTATAAAGTGGGAGATCAGTTTTATATTGTTATGTAGTAATAAACTGATCCCCCACTAATTACTACTTAATAATAGAATACATCTCTTCCCTCTCTACCTATGAGTCAAATAATAGGAGAGATTGAGTTCTATAACCTTGGTTAACAACCAGTCTACCATAGAAAGCAATGGCAACCTATTGCGGGATAATCTTCTGCCCAGTCAGTCATGTCTCTTTCGAGACATGATCGCCCAAGCGTGTATCACATTTGGCACTTAACTGACTGAATAACTCTTACGCCTACGTCTTTTTTTCTTCTTATAAAAGTGATTATTGATTTTTCTATTGTGTAAACTGAATACGTTTCCTTCATTTCTTTTTCTTAAAGTTAGATACTGAGTGAAATATAGTCACCATTTTTAGTCGTGTATGAAATCTTCTATTTTAACAATGAACTCTTGCCAAATAAAATAAAAAACTTAGATGATACGTTTACACGGACGTAGGAAACCTAAGACGAAAATCCATTTGGATCGATCATCATCAAAATAATCGTTAAAAAGTAATATTTCGGTTCTCATTTGACTTTCGGGTTTAGAAAGCTAAACTTATACACAGGCACGGCAATGGTAATACAGAGTACATCAGAAATGCCTTCCACATTTTAATGGTTGAAACCCCACAAACTAAAAAAGAAAAAAGAAAAAAAAACAATATAATTGATAAGAAAATAAATATTTCACTGCTGTTTACTTCTTCTTTTATGTGCCGTGTCTCGTCAGGGCGTAGGCGATCATGGACCTCCTTCATATATATAAATCTACCATCCGCCAGTGCATTGAATACTGATGCCATATCTGGTCGGGTGCTCCTGCTATCCGCCTGTGTGTCCTTGACAAAATCCAACAAAAATCTGTAATGTGATCGATCCTTTGTCACTCTTAACATTTTTTCTCCTGGTATCTCTAAGAAACCTCGACCCGCCATCCACTTGCTCAATCCCTTCAAGTATTTCTCACATTGCTTTCCTTTGTCTCTTTTCCCTCTATCCTTTATGTCAGTCAGTCAGTCAGTTAAGTGCCATACGTGATACACGCTTGGGCGATCATGCCGACCAAGGCTATAGAACCCAATCTGTCCTGCTATTTAACCCATAACTGGAAGGAAGAGACGGATTAATACCTTTCCCAAGGGTATTTGCGCGTAAGTGAATGCAATGAATTCAACTGGAATAGATTCTCCAAAACCTCTTTCCTCATTACGTGTCCCAGAAACCTACAAAGGCTAATACCTTTATTCATTTTTTAAAAGAAAAATCACAGTTATAGACGATGTCTAAAGTTTTCCATTATCCGGAATTGTTGAACACTTCGTGGTCTTACGGCTGGCTAGAACCTTTTACCATGAAGTATATATTTAACATTGGTTTGTACAAATACCCTCCAAAATGTTGGTCTCTATTCGCCAAACACTGTCGGAAAAGGACTTCGAAAATTTCCCATCACGTCGAGTCATCCAGGTGACATTCTCTTAAGCGCTTAATGCGGTCCTGAAATTTCCACTCCATCGCAATCTCGATTTTCTATCCGGAAC
Organism: Ascarosepion bandense; assembly: GCA_037127315.1. Classification (NCBI taxonomy): domain Eukaryota; kingdom Metazoa; phylum Mollusca; class Cephalopoda; order Sepiida; family Sepiidae; genus Ascarosepion; species Ascarosepion bandense. The sequence goes on along the minus strand of JBBBDQ010001298.1, from coordinate 437,372 downwards.
AGTATCATTCCGGCGTCACATGAAATGAGCACGAAAAGCTCTCAGTGCTGCAATTACAGATTCACTAGATTTCAAAAGCGTTTCAATACCAAATGCACAGTGTGCATTGGTTCAAGCTATGATGATACCTCATGGTATAGTATGGTATGCAAGCCACATTCACCCTAGTTGGGTTGAGCCGGCTTCCTCCCCGATGGAGGAAGTTTCATTGGGATTTGTTTAAGAGCAGGGTTCCAAGTCCTACCCTGTTATTTAACCAATAGCTGGAGGGAAGGGACGGATTAATATCTTTCTCAAGGGTAGCAGCGCGTAAGGGAATATATATATAACCCGTGAAGACATTCTTTTAAGCGCTTAATTGCGGTCCTGAAAATTTCCACCCCATAGCAATCTCGATTTTCTATCAAGAACAGCATCATTCCAGCATAACATGAAATGAGCACAAAAAGCTCTCTGTGTTGCAATTACAGATTCGTCTGTCTTAAAAAAAATTATCGATACGAGGAAATCAGAATTAGACTGACATCCATTCATTTTTCTTTCAGTCTACGGTTTCGCTTTAACTGGAATCAACTATTGCTTTTTAGTCTTTCGTGCCAAGGTCCAAAAAGTATGAGCTCCAGGACCATGGATTAGTTTTAAAGCTTTCATTACACCCGAGCAACGCCGGGCTATACTGCTAGTATATATATATATATATATATATATATATAAAAGCTGCGAGTGATAAATTGTCGCAGTTATTTTATTTCAAATATTCTTTAGGCTGAGTCTGTGCCCCAAGTCCATGGATTAGTTTTAAAGCTTTCATTACACCCGAGCAACACAATATTCAAGGCTTTTCAGTTAACCTTAGAATCCGTTGATTTTATGAAACGTTCAAAGGGATGCATAATATCCTTGAATTTGAGATGCCAGAAATAATACTAACGTCTGTTTAACAAGTCGAACGCACATGAAACATAGTAAACAAATGAAAATTAAAGAATACAAAAGTAAAATACCAGAATCTTCTTTCCCTCCTCAATATATAATTCTCTGATGAATTTTTAACAAAATTAAAAGACGTTAGATTGATAAAAGTTTACTCTTTATTTTATCATTCTGTCGGATTCTGAGCCATATTTGATCCCATCGTCTCGAAGTAGCCATGACTAAAACAACACTTCTCATTTAAGTGAATACCTCTCCACATTATATATATATATATATATAGATATATGTGTGTGTGTGTGTGTGTGTGTGTGTGTGTGTGTGTGTGTGTGTGTGTGTGTGTGTGTGTGTATAACTTGTAGGTAAAATGCCAAAACCAGATTATATTTATATTGATTTTATCAATATTGAAAATAATACAGATGGAGGGATCAATGTAAATAGTATTATCGATCTACAGAGCCAAATATGTTCATTTTTTCAAATTAAACTCCGAAAACTGCATTCGTTTTATAGCCAATTCGGCGAGAAAAAAATCTCTCTTCCTCGGTAATAATCAAAATCAAAATTTTATTTCAAATATGAGACAAAAATTCACATTCCGTAAGATCATTCAAAATAATTCCATACACAGAAAGTTTACGTTAAAAGAAAAAAGAAAATAAGAAAAACTAAAGGGGGGGGAAAGTTAAGAAAAAAATTAATGGAAGGGAAGAAAGTGAAAAAAAAAAAAAAGACAGGGAAAAGCGGCCAAGACTCGATTATAGAAGAAGACTTTTAGATTACATCTGTATTATGAATTTAAAATTTAACTTTGTCACAGAAATGGAAGCGGTGGGGGGGAAAGAAAAAAGAAATTTGGGGTAGAAAGAGGAAGAGTTAAAGGAGAAAAAACGTAAAAAAGAGGAAAGAAGGGGAAACATCTTCAGAAGACATGGGAATGAATGCCGGTTTCAGAAAGTAAAAAGAAGGGACAGATACATAAAAAGAGAAAAGCAAAGGAAAAGGAAAAATAGAGAAAATGGTTAATATTAAGCAAAATTCAGCTCTGTTAAAAGTTTTCTAAAAATATTTTTTGTTTAGAATAGTATGGTCTAACTTGTTGTTAGTTTAAAGTCTACTAATAGAATAAATATGGGAGTAATATTATATTAGAATGGGTCTAAAACGATAATTTTAACATACAATATATATATATATATATATATATATATACTAGCAGACTAGCAGTATAGCCCGGCGTTGCTCGGGTGTAATGAAAACTTTAAAAGTAATCCATGGTCATGGAACTCAGACTCTTTGGACGTCGGCACGAAAGACTAAAAAGCAATAGTTGTTTTCAGTTAAAGCGAAAACGTAGACTGAAAGAAAAAATGAATGGATGTAAGTCAAATTTTGAAGTTTAGCGAGAATCGGATAAAAAATTTTGGAGTTGTATAAAGGACATACAAACAGATAAGCAGACACACGCACAAACATTTTGCCTTTTATATATATGATATATATATATATATATATATATATATATTATTGATTTTCTGCACTATTGTAAGAACTGCAACCTTGACACTTATGTCTTTGTCTATGAGTGTATCAAATTTGATTAAAATCGGACCACTCCTTCTATAACCCAATTTTTTTGATTATCGACTTTCGATATTTATCCGGGATACCTCGACACAAAACCTAGCTAAGAACACTCGCAGACGCTTATAGTACAACTGTGTAAATTTTCAAGAAAATCAGTTCAGCCGTTTCGGAGTCTATTGGTAACGGACACACACACACAGACACACACATACACACACACGCACACACACAGACAAAGTTCCAAATTTTTTCAAAACAGTCTTATTTCCGTGAACATTTATATGCTGAACTCAAATCAACTATTACATATTGAAGAAATCTACCTTTTTTATGTTAACAACCAGAAAAATATCGAACTTCTTCTCGCTCTTTTTGTCAGCCATTACCGGCTTAGTGAGAGTCATTCGCTGCTGAACGATCAAAACAGTTAGGTTTCTTCAATATCTAATTGTTGATTTGAGTTCAGCATATACATTTGCACGGAAATAAGTGTATTTTGGAAAAAATTATTAACCTTCGGGTCCTAAAACGAAATTTTACAGCTAGATTATGTCACATAAATCAAATCACACGTTCAAACGCGACTAAAAAATAAAAAAATGAGCCTTTATATTTAATTTTTATTCCGACGTTTTAAAAATTCACTTGGTCAACAAAAAATGTGAATATTTTCCACATAATTTTCAAACAAAAACAAAATATGTAAAAAACAAAAAAAAAAAACAAAAAAAAACGTGCCAATGGTTAATTTAATTATTTACGTCTTTTTTTTTTCAGATTTAATATTTCATACTTTTCATACTTTAGAAAGTATTTCATACTTTAGAAAATAAAATGTAAAAAAAATAAAGCTTTCTTTTTCGCTAATTATTTCATGCAGGAAATCAACTGTCTGTAATTCGTGTGGTATTAATGTAACGTTTTCCTCTAAAATTAAATGTCAACATTTTTAAATATTCTTCGAAAATTTCTGAAATTCATTTAGTCAACAAAAAATGTAAATATTTTACCCCGTATTTTTGAAACAAAAACAAAGGCAATGTTGTTTACAATGTCACAAAAAAAACATCAACATATATGTAAAACAAAAGAAAATATATTTTAATAGAATTTTTGAACAATTTCTAAACAATTTTTTATATAATTATTTTTTATATGACTGAGTTTTAAAGTGAGGCGGCGACTACAAGTGCTCGGAAATTGCAACACGCTGCATTAATCATCTAATTTAAAAAATGTTCTGAGTTGCACGGGCAACGCCGGGCTATGATGCTAGTTGAATGTAAAGGACACGACTGGAACTTAATCTCGGTTATCCGATTCCTTAATCCAAACCACTAATTAATTCATTCTACCTTCATTCCGGGAATAATTAGCTAAAAACAAGCCAAAATGAATATATATATATATGTCACTACTGAATGCTTAGAAAGTTGCTTTCATCCAGGCCGCAGAACTGGTTCCCGTGCTATTGCAAATGATTGAATGTGTACTAGAGGGAATATTACAATATATACTCATACACGGACATTGTTCAAATACACGTTTGAAAAAGATATTAAGAAAAGGTTTGTCTTTTTTTCTAAGTGAAAAATCAATAGCCGCTTCTCTAAAAGGAGATACGCCCGTCTTCGTCACACGTCTCTTATGGCCCGGTCGCATTTCCACGCCTCAAAACGAGAAAAAAAAAATGAAGAAATACGTAAAAAAGATTTGATACTTTTTATCCGACACCCGTAATTTCCAAATGTAAGGGGAAATCCTGCTTTTAAGGCTGGAAGTTTTAATTCGAGCTTTTAAGAAGTTGCCGCTCTGGGGAAAGTAATTCCTATGTCAGCTTTACAGAAGGAAAAAATGAATAAGCCAAGAAAACCGACACATTGTAAACACCTTTCTCTAAGCAACTTAATATGAAAAGTCCAATAATCTATGATTATGACACGGCATCAACTCACACGGAATGGAATAATTTTTCCTTCTGCATATCGGCAGTTGATAGCTATAATATGCATGCGTGTATACGGAACATTTTTCAAAGAGCACACAGGTTTGGGGAAGTTTAGAATAAGAAAGCAATGATGATGTTTCGATTCCGTGTAGGTCGCGTGCTAATTTAAATGTCTGAATTAGTAGAAGGAACATTATTTCCATTGTTTAAACTGTTGTTGCAATGTTTAAGACGCTTCGGCCGTTGTATGCTCCGGCATTGTTCAGCTGCTAGAAATTTTGAACCGAACAATTATTTACATTGTTTGGGCTGTTCTTCTAATTTTTATTGCACATTTTTACGGCGTTTCGGTAGTTGTACGCCCAGGTGTTAAGAATTTCGGTTCGAAATTCTATTCTTGAAGTATGGTGTCAACATGACCACCCCAAACTCAATAACGAGGAATCAACATGGAGTAAAATATAGCTGTTTTCTTGAGGTCTTCTACTTCGTTTCAATTCCAATTTACTCTTAGATTTTCTTTAAGCTTTTTTTCAAATGGTGTTCAAAGAATACCAATTACTACAGCAACCCAGTCAGTCAGTTAAGTGCCATACGTGATACACGCTTGGGCGATCATGTCTCGAAAGAGACATGACTGACTGGGCAGAAGATTATCCCGCAATAGGTTGCCATTGCTTTCTGCGGTAGACTGGTTGCCGACCGAGGCTATAGAACCCAATCTGTCCTGCTATTTAACCCATAACTGGAGGGAATAGACGGATTAATACCTTTCCCAAGGTATTTGCGCGTAAGTGAATACAATGAATTCAACTGGAATTCGAACTCGGTTCCCCGATTTCTCGTTCCGAGCAGATATCCACTGCGCCACAACGCATATCTTACGACAGCAACTATTCTACATTAATTTATTTTCGATAACTACTTCGGCTATCTAGCCATATCTCGTTGTGTTTTTTTTTGTTCTTTTTTCAGTTTCTTTGACATACTTTTTGCAACATATTGAAGAAAATGTCAATAATTAGATAATATTGATTATTTTTTTATCTATAATAATAAGGTTAAAATTTTGGGCTTTAGTTTCCTGTTTCTGGACTGCAAAATCAATCAATACAACTTTGTGCAAATTAATTTAAACAACTGCTTTAGTTTCCTTTCTTTATTGTCAGTTTTAGACTTAGGGTGTAATGGTTTACTATTTTTTTCTTTAGATTAGGTCCTTTAGATTAGTGGTTTGCAGTAGTATGAATCCCATTCGCTGTTTATGATAAAAAATTATTTGGCCTTAAAAAAGAACACATTATCTGTGATTGCATCAGATTTTTATCACACCCTGACACTATTGTCTTCATCGTCTACAGCCATTTTCTGCGATTAAAATTACTCGAATGAAAGGTACAAAAATTGTAACGCTTCACAAACACTGGTAAACCTTACAGAAAGATCGCAGATATTGTCGGTTTCAGCCTTTCAACTGTCAGTCGTATATTAAAGCTGAAGAAACAAAATGGATCTATCAGTCCAAGACATAAAAGAAAATGCGGTCGGAAGAGAAAAACAACGCGAAGAGACGACGTATACGTGATCAAGGAAAGTGTGAAACATCCTAGAGGACATTATTCATTTTATTTCAATTTGCACAAGGGTGTTTGTTCTGATATTGTATTATTATGGCGTCCTGATGTTCATACCACTTCTTTTTTACATTAAAAGCATAACTTACTTCATACTTCTTTTTTTTTTGTTATAAGCGTTTCACTCCGAGCAAGGCATGTCACTGCCACTACTGCGCAGGGGGCTACGTAGAGTGGAGAAAGGATGATTAAATATAGGAAATGTCAGAGGGTGGGTGATAGGCGGGTAAGGATACTGAGAATGAGGGTTGGGTAGATTAGAGTGTTCTGAGAATAGTTGGGAGTTAGTGTGATAGGAGGTGTCTATTGACCCTACATTTAAACACCTGGAGATTGTAACTGTCGGGAAAGCAGACTTGTGGAAGGGAGTTCCACAGGCGGGAAGCGCGAGAAAAGAAGCTGTTGGAGTAGAATTTACGGTTACATCTTATTTATTTAACTGTAAAAGGGTGGGACCTAGTTGCTAATCTAGTATCTCGTTTAAATTCATGCTTAGGCGGCACCAGTGATCTAAGCTCATCGGAGCAGAAGCCATTCTTCCCAAAGTATCTTCTTACCAATGAAATCATATCGTCACTTATGCTTCTTCTCTCCCAACGTGAGACCTTCAGTGAGTATGTGATTAAATTTCTCACCGCCTTGTCCACATATCGTGCATTTGCTGCTTTGGTTGCCTTCAGTTTGATGGTATTCTTCACTTCTGCGAATAAGCGTGACTGTTTTTCTCTCTTTAGAGAAGCATCTTTTGACCAAATATACAACTCACTGTGTCTGTCGAAAAAAGTAACTGGCCATGAAATTTACTTTTGAACTTTTCATGCCGCTTTCTCTTCTTTGTTACAATTCAGTCTATCGCAGAAAGTACCAGCATCCTACTGCGGGAAATTATTCTGCCCTAATCAGTCATGTCTTTTTCGAGACATGATCACCAAAACGTGAATCAAGGATTAACGGAATGACTCGATTGGCAGTTAAGACTCACCGTTTTATAGGAAATGCAACTGCCACTTCTATACTAACAGTTTCTTTGCTCTCACAATTCGCTTGTGTAACTTCCAATATCTTGCTTCCATGATAAATACCATCTTCAGAAATATAAATGTAACTTTTGTTTTATTGAAACATGTAATTTTTGCCTCTTTCTCTAATCGTCTCCACTAAAGTTTTTCAGTTTTTCCCACTCTTTCTAATATTTTGTGTACTACTGACATTATTGCCTTGCTTGGTTAAACAGTTTGAATATATATATATATTCAAACTGTTTTTT
>JBBBDQ010001298.1:410000-427500 GCA_037127315.1 Ascarosepion bandense | reverse complement strand
TTGTTGTGCATTATCAAAGCATTTGCGTTGAGGTTCTTAAAGCATTAACATTGAATTTGTAAAACATTTCCTTCCAAGTTCTTAAACCATTAATATTAAGGTTCTTGAAGCTTTTGAGTTCAAGTTCTTAAAAGATTAATATTCAGGTTTTGAGTTCAGATTTCTAAAACTATTCAGTTCAATTTCTTAAAACATTTAAGTTCAGGTTCTTAAAACATTTTAGTTCAGGTTCGTAAAAGATTAACATTTAGGTTTGTAAAACATTTGCGTTCAGGTTCTTAAAATATTAACATTCAGGTTTTTAAAACTTTAAAGTTCAGGTCCTTAAAATATTAACATTCAGTTTCTTAAAACATTTGAATTCAGGTTCTTAAAACATTAACATTCAGGTTCTTAAAACATTTAAGTTCAGGTTCTTAAAACATTTGTGTTCAGGTTCTTAAAACGTTAACATTCAGGTTCTTAAAACATTTAAGTTCAGGTTCTTAAAACATTTGAGTTCAGGTTCTTAAAACGTTAGCATTCAGGTTCTTAAAACATTTAAGTTCAGGTCCTTAAAATATTAACATTCAGTTTCTTAAAACTTTTGAATTCAGGTTCTTAAAAGATTAGTATTCAGATTCTTAAAACATTTTCCTTCAGATTTTTAAAACATTAACTTTCAAGTTATTACAACATTTGAGTTCAGATTCGTGAAACATCAGCGTCCAGGGTTATTGAAATTTTGCGACTGGGGTCTTAAAACATTGGCCTTCCCGTTCTACAAAAAATATTGAATATTTGCTTTCAAGATATATGTCTAGGTTATTGAAAACAATTGGACCTAGCTTTTTAAATTACTTGTTTTCGTGTTATTAAAACATTTGCGATGTGGTTGTTAATTTTTTTCTGTTCCTGTTCTAAAAACAAGACGAACATATGCGTTCGAGTTCTAAAAACATATTGAACATTTACGTTTCATTGATTTAAAATATTTCTATTCAGATTGTTACAAATGTTGCGTTCAAGTTAACAAAAAACGTGAAACATTTGCGTTCAAGATATTAAAACATTTGCGCCTAGGTTGTTAAAACATTTGCGTTCAGGTTGCTAAAACATTTTCATCTATGTCTGTCAGACATTTCCGCCTAGATACCTGAAACGCGTTCAAGTTTTTAAAAGTTTTTAATCAAGGTTTTTTGTAAAACTTTTCCGTCCAATTTCTTAAAACTTTTTGTTAAGGTTTTTAAGACATTTGGTTTTAATTTTCTTAAAACTTTCTCGTTCGGGTTCTTGAAAAATGTTGACCATTTCCGTCCAGATACCCCTTAAGATATTTGCCTTCAGTTTCTTTAAACATTTGCATTCTGGTTGATAAAATATTTAATCTTGTTATAGAAATATTCCACTCTCACAATGTATTCTTTTTTTTTATGTGCCTTGATCCTTTCAGGACGTAGGCGATCATGGCTTTCCACGTTTCCCTATCCCTGGTGGCTCTTAACACACTTTCTCCTGTAACATCTCGCAGCCTCCGTGTTATGTCGCCAAGTATAAATGAATAACTCAACAACAGAATCTGAATATAAGTTGCATTTCCGCGGAAAGTCGGTTAGTATGTACAGAAGTGATTAGTAATATTTACAATAGGAAGATACAAAATTCCAATCCGTCGTAAGACGTGTGTATACGTGATTACTTCCGGTGTGCCACCAGAAGTGTCACTAACTCTTCACTGACTCGCACTGACTCTTCAGTAACTCATTAGAGACTCTCAAGTGACTCTCTACGACTCTCTTGTAAAGAATCCACCATTGCTACATATAGCAATGGGAACAGTCCATTTGTAGTCAAATAGGAGCGGCGCCCTAACACTCCGTTAGCCATCCACCAGCTAAGGCCCTTAAAATGTTATCCGCTGCTTTACCGTTTCGTTTTCCCTCTATCTGGCCTGTTAGTATCAGGTTCTCCAAGCCCTCCTTCCTCATTGCATGTCCCAGGAACTTCAGTTGTCTCTTCCTGATGCTCGTTATTAAATTCCTTTTCGTTTCAATTTTTTCGAAAACCTCATAATTGCTCACGTGCTCGGCCCATGATATCCACTGCTTCAAGCTTTTTGTACATCTTTTGTTCATATGGTCCAACTTCACTGCAGTATTGAAGAACTGACATCACACAGCAATCTAGTACTCTTTTCTTTGTTTCTAATGAAAGTTTCCTGTGTCTTAATGTTGTACCCAACTTCTGGGACGCGTCCTTCGCCATGCTGATTCTCCTTCAGATCTCTGAGACGCACTTTCCGTGTTCTGTTAAACCAATTCCCAGGTATTTAAATTTTTGTACCCGATTGATTTTAATATACCTCATCTGTATTTCGCATTTTGGGTTCCTTTTTTGCTCATGACCATGCATTCGGTTTTCTTACTGTTTATTTGGAGTTCTTTTTGTCACTCTCTTCAGCTACCTTCTGTAGGAGGTTTTGCAGTTTCCTTTCCGTGTCTGCTATAAGTAGTGTATAATTTGTGTACCTTATGCTGTTCAAATTGTCGCCTCCGATGACAAATCCGGGCATAACATCTAGGGTCCTCAAAATATTCTCGCTGTACACAAGTTAAATAGATCCGGTGAAAAGACACATCCGTGTCTTACACCCCTTTCTATCTTTGTAGATCTGCTGAATTCGTTACCTGTCCGTATGCAGGCAGTTTGCTGTCAGTAGAGATTCTTAATTACCCTAATGTCTTTCGCAAATATGTCGAGCATTTCCATCAAGTCTTTGTGGCGTATTTTGTCGAACGCTTTCGCATAATCGATAAAACATAGGTAAAAGACCTTCTTCATTTGTATTGCTCTTTCGGAGAGCGCCTAATCATAAATATGGCGTTCCTCGTTCCAGTGTCTTTTACGAACCCACACTGTCCTTGTCCTATCTCTGGCCTGATTCTGATTCTTGCCCTATTCATCAGTATTCGGACGATCAGTTTTGTAATATGACTCATTAAGCTGATAGTTCGGTGTAGTTCGCACTCGTTTGCACGTGGCTTCTTAGGTGGTGCTATGAAAATAGACTTGCATAAGTCTTCTGGTATTGTACCACTATTATAAATTTCATTTATTATTTCTGTAATTTTCTCTTCTAGGGCTATCAGCAGCTATATTACAATGCCAACTGGACCAGCTGCTTTGTTTTTATTTAGTTTGGCTACTGTAGCTGCCACTTCGGACTTTAATATTTCCGGTCTGTCTTCATCTTTGGGTATTATTGGTTGCTCTCTCTTGTTGTGGAAAAAATCTTTTATATATACTTCCCATCGCTGGAGTTAAAAATAACAGCGATAGAAAAAACAAAGGAAAGCGCCGACAAAAGAACAAAATTGGTTAAGACACATGAGACTAAAAAAAATTTAAAATGTATCTTCAATGTTTCCGCACGATCGATAATTGTAACAGATATATATATATATATATATATATATATATATATAAAATAGAATCTAATGAGCCAGATGAATCCACCTAGATTTCTCCAAAACGATCCGTTTAGGAGAACCCTAGGTAGTTTCGTCTAGCTCATGAGGTTCTATTGAGTTCGCTCTACATTTGTATTGAGCGCTTTCTATTAGACGGTTACTCGTGTCGAGTTTTTCTTTTGGCTTCGTGCTGATTTTGGTCCGAACACTTTTGACAGATTTTCATGTCCTAAGCTCTTTCTCTTTTTTGCTTTTTAAAACCATTTTTTCCTTCGTTCGAAAGTTTTCGAGGAAGGTTTTTGAAACGAGCATAACTATATACATATAGTTATGTATATACTTTATATATATCTATATATGTATATATATATTGTTATATATATACGTTTATATATATATATATATATGTATATATATGTATATATATATACGTTTATATATATATATATGTATATATATATATATATATATATATATATAAAATCAATGAAAACATGTTTTTAATTTATTTGTTTACACATTTTTAATTGATTCTTATATTTGAGTAGATGGGCTGTTGTCATTATTAAATATATATTTATTTATATTTATTTTTGTCTACCGGCCTGAATATTCGAGAAATGTTTTTAGAAAAATGGGTGGATTGCAGCAAAATTCGACTCACTGTTAGATCAGGGGGTGCTGAGACTAATCGACCACTTAAAGCTTCCTGGTCAAACATAGGCCGAATAGTGCTTTTGAACAAATAGCTGTTCGAATACATATTTATTTTGAATACACACACACACACACACACACACACACACATATATATATATATATATATATATATATATAAGTTCTGAAAATTACATTTCGTTGAATAGCTATTTCAGCAATAAAATTCTCGCTTCCTCAGTAACGATCGATAACAAAAATTGGTTAACTCAAATATGTTACGAAAATTCACATACTGGAAGGAGCCCAAAAACATATCCATACACACGCAGTTAAAAAAGAAAAAATAGAAAAGTGGGAGGAATTAAGAAAAACAATATATAAAAATTGTCGTCGAGACATAAAATTGTGGCAAAAACAGGGATACATGTCTTGATATTAGAAGAAGAATTTTTGATTGAATTAATCCATTTTTGTTATGGATCGTTGCTGATGAAGCGAAGTGTTCTCGCTGAAAATGTTATTCAACGAAATGTCATTTTCGGAATTTATTCATATAATATACATATTTGGCTCTGTAAAATAGATAATATTTTTGAAATCGACCTCACCACCTGCATCATTTTTAATATTGATAAAATTAATATTAGTAAGATCTGATTTAGGAATCAGTCTGCATATCCTTATGAAAGCCTTCTCTTTGTCGGCAGAAGGATTTCGTTAAGTCTCTTTATTTTTGGGGGGATATTTTATTTTAACTGTCCCTCAATAATTATTTACACGCGATTTCTCCTCCCCTCGTTATAAATACAGCGACCAGGCTTTGTCGGAAACAACATGCAGAAATTTGGTTAATACTCTTAAAAATTCATTTTGATGCTGAAAATAAAGAATCCTCTAGCACACTGAAAAAGTCTGAAGACGAAGAATCAGGTGAAAGATGAAATTGCAGAAACATTGAGAGTTGATCACATAACAGTTTCATTACTTTTAAAAGCATAAATGAAAAGAAACAGACATAGAGTGACGTACGAGTTGAAACCGAATCGAGTGTTATCACGTGCTAACATCTGCTTCAAAGTTAGAAAAACAACGGTTTTTGACATCGTATCGTGACCGGCGATGAAAAGTTGTTACTCTTGGATAACCGTAAGAGTAGAAGACCGAGGCGTAAGCTCGGCCATGCATTAACATCGGCGGCAAAGCCGAGTATCCATGGTTCGAAACTTCTACTCTGCATTTGGTGGGATCAGCTGGGTGTAGCTTATTATGAACTGCTCAAACCGACCAAAACAATCACGGAAGATCAACAGCAATTGAGCCGCGTATTGAAGAAAAACTGCCACTATACGAGCAGAGAAAAGACAAAGCTATTTTGCAATATAACAACGCTAGGCCACATTTTCAAAAGGGGTAAAAACCTACTGAGAAACACTTAAATCGTAAGTACTACACGACCCGCTGTATACACGAGAAAATTTCTCGTTCAATTATCACTTGATCCGATTTATGGCACATAGTCTGGCTTAACCTCAAAACGTGTTGTTTTTACAACGTATAATTTAAATGCTTCCCGAAACATGGGAAAATTAGTGGCAAGGCTATAGACAATAATTTTAGTGACATGTTTTTGTTTTTTTTTTGCAATTTTATGTAAATAAAACATTATTAAATAAAACATTAGTTAGTTAAGTGGCATATGTGATACACGCTTTGGGCGATCATGTCTCGAAAGAGACATGACTAACTCGGCAAAAGATTATCCAGCAGTAGGTTGCCATTGCTTTCCGCAGTAGTCTGGTTGCTAACCCAGGCTATAGAACTCAATCTGTCCTATTATATAACCCATAACTGGGTGTGGGGAGAGACGAATTAACACATGTCCCAAGGTTATTTATGCGTAAGTCAATGTAAGGAATTCAACTCGAACTCGACTCCCCGATTTGTTCTTCCGAGTCGATATCCACTGCACCACAACACACATATTTTTCGTAAAAAATCAACGATAATTTATTCAAGGTATCTTGGATTATAAAAATGATATAGAGTACCAAATTTATTTATTACTTTACTGATCTTCAAGAGTTCAAAGTATTATCCAAGAGATTTCTATTCTCCACAAATATCTTATATCTCTTTTGCTGACGGAGGGCCCTCATAATTCCGGGGAGCCTAAAAAGAATTGCATGTGTAGTAGCAACATATTTACCAACCAAGCATCTCCTTGTGTATGAGATAAGTAAAAAGTATATATATATATAAATATATACATATTTTATTAGCACACATAATGATGGTATTTTTTAAAAAAATATTAACATTGAAAAACGGGCTGGTTGACCAGTGCCGCACCTCGCTCAACAGAGACAAATAGTTGTTAATAAAGATAGAAATGTTTAAAAATATAGAAAAGATGTAGAGGGAAATATACTAAATAGAAATGAATTGGAGGCTAAATATATATTCTCTCTGTTTACATAGAGAGGGCTTTAAAGATTGAATGTAGAAGACCTCCAACACAGGTGGAACGAATTTATATATATATATATATATATATATATATATATATATATATCAATCCGCACTAACTCTACCCAAGAAAACCAGACCAGCAGAATATCATACCGCTACCAAAGAGCCGACTGGGACTCGTTCAGGCGCCTTTTCACCTCAGCACGGAACAAGTGTAAAAAAGTACTGAACGAAGCCAAGAGGGCGTTTGCTACCAGAATTAGGCAACGCATAGCATCCTCTAAGTTTGGCTCCAAAGATTACTGGCGTCTCTGCAAAAGCGTGCTCAGCAGGAACAAGACTTCAATACCCCCACTAATCAATGAATTTGAAGTTCTCACCTCCCCAGCCGACAAGGCTGAATGCTTTGCCCGTAGATTCTCAACCAATTCGACACTGGACTCGTTAGGAATACCTACACCAGACTTCCCACCCAGAACTAAGGCTCAACTAAATAACGTTCACATTTCACCCTCGCTGGTCGCCAAGATAATTGCGCAACTTGACCCACACAAAGCGAGCGGCGGTGACGGAATCCCAGTCATAGTACTGAAGAAATGTGCCCCAGAACTCTCCTCTGTCCTCTCTAATCTCTATAACCTCTGCCTATCTGCTTCCTGCTTTCCTGCCTGTTGGAAGTCCTCCTGCGTAGTACCTATATTTAAGAATTCTGGCAAACCCTCAGACCCCGCCAATTACCGTCCTATTAGTCTCCTTCCAATCTTTGGCAAAGTTTTCGAAGCCATTATCAACGCCGAGGTGATTCAGCATCTTATGGCCAACGGGCTTCTCTCTGACAAACAGTATGGGTTTCGCTTCACCAGGTCTACTGCTGATATGCTAACGACCATTACCGAGTACATATACCAGGCACTCGACAAGAATGGTGAAGCCCGAACCGTTGCCTTGGATATCTCCAAAGCATTCGACAGGGTCTGGCATGCTGGCCTCTTGTGCAAACTGCGGAGCTATGGGATAACTGGACATCTGTTTGACCTCATCCAGTCCTTCCTCTCTAACCGCACATTGAAGGTGGTATTAAATGGGCATGCCTCCCAAAACTACCAGACGAACGCGGGCGTCCCTCAAGGTCCCACGCTCTTTCTGATCTACATTAATGATCTCCCCGACACCATTAGATCTCAAGTTGGCATGTATGCCGACGACACAACAATCTACTCCCGCATCGATCAGAAACCAGGTCTGGACGACAAAGTGAACCTCGCTGCCGTACTTGAAAGGGACCTCCAATCCGTAGTGACCTGGGGTAGGGAATGGTTGGTAAATTTCAATGCCTCCAAAACAAAGCTGTTATCAACTAACCACCATAGACAATCGCATCTACCTCCCATTAGCATGTGACAGGCTAGCCTCCCAGAGAGTAAAATACTACGCCTCCTTGGCCTTACACTCTCGGCGGACCTCAAATGAAATGACTATATTGAATCCATTGCCAAATCTGCTGCTATGAAAGTGGGCTCCCTGTGCAGGGCCCGGAAATTTTTCCCACCTGAATCTGTTCTGCACATATACAAATCTACCATCCGCCCGTGTATTGAATATTGCTGCCATATCTGGTCGGGTGCCCCTGCTGCTCTCCTTGGGCTTCTTGACAAAATACAAAGGAGGATCTGTAACGTGGTAGATACTGACTTGACAGACCGGCTGCAGCCGCTCTCACACCGGCGTGATGTGGCTTCCCTGTGCCTCTTCTACAAGTACTTTCATGGCTTCTGCTCCGATGAGCTTAGATCACTGGTGCCGCTTAAGCACGAATTTACACGAGATACTAGATTAGCAACTAGGTCCCACAATTTTACAGTTAAACAAATAAGATGGGTGGCCTAATTATCATGGCTGGTAGTACATTTATATATATATATATATATATATATATATATATATATATATATATATAAACATGTTACGGAAATTAACGAATTTTAACGAAACTTGGTTATAAGCAACCGACAATTTGTAATGAATTATTTTGATTAATTAAAAATAATGTTCAAAATAATTCATCATATATATATATATATATATATATATTAATCATATCACCCCAAGCAAGGCGAAAATGCCACTGATGAGCAGGGGCTGCGTAAGAATGAATAAGAACAAAGAAAATTATTGCAACATTCTAAGCATTAATTTAAAACAGTTGATAAGATAAAAGCAGACCAATGAATATTTATTATTAATTATTACATTAGAACACGTACAAACTATTAGAAAAATGACGCCTTTAGATTTCTTCTTTTTAGGGCTAAAAATGAAAAAAAGTGAGGTCTATGCCAACACGCTAACAACAATTCAACAGCTGAAAGAAGAGATAATAAGGTATATTGATGGTATAAAGAGCAGCTATGCAGAGACATCATCAAAACTTTTGACGATTTAACCAAAGCCTTGCCTTTTTTGTCACATGACTCAAATAACAAGACCCCAAAATGAAATCCCTAAAATTTCACCAATGAAACTTCATTTACTTCAAACTTCGATCCATTTTAATGGGACATTATATATATATATATATATATATATATATATATATATATATATATATATATAGTGATTTTTTTTTATTACAATGTTTTAGAAAAGCATTATATCACTACACAAAAATTTTCATGTTTCAGAACAATACTGTTCTGATTCAGGTGATATGTTAAAATAAATGGTGAGAATGATTTATTTTGAAAATATAAGATTAATTCATGGTTATTTATAAAATAACGAAATACTAATTGAAGAAAATGTTTTTGGTGTGTCAAAATTGTTCAATTAAAATTGAGAAACCATGGAGTTTTAAGATGTACGTCGTGAAAGTAAGCAGGATGGCCTGGTGTCTAGACATGTCACTTTTTGATTTTGTCTGGATAAAATACATAATGAGACTACAGACTTTTTAAATTGATTGATCATAATTTTTAACAGCAGTTTGGATTTTAGGTTGTTTTTATTAAATATATTCTTTTAATGCTCCATGTGTAAATGGGCTGGAATGTTTAGGTCAGAACTAGTATTAAATACATATAGTATACTTAGTATTAGTATTACTTATATTATAGTAAGAAGAACAATTAAGTATTGTGTGTGTCATTTATTTTAGTAACATAATTTTTATATTTTAAGATTTATTGAAGTATAAGTTATAAATTAATTAATTTTTAAAGAAAATCATTTTGCCTGAGTGAGGTACATAGTGAGACCAAACAATACTTAAATAGCTAAACAATATTTTTTAACAACGGATTGGATTTTTAAAAAAAATAGATTTTGTACTACTTCATAAGTAAAAGGGGTGGAATGAGTAGTTTAGAACCAGGATTTAATAATTATGGTATCGGTCAGTTAAGTGCCATACGTGATACACGCTTGGGTGATCATGTCTCGAAAGAGACATGACCGACTGGGCAGAAGATTATCCCGCAGTAGGTTGCCATTGCTTTTTGCGGTAGACTCGTTGCCGACCAAGGCTATAGACCCAATCTGTCCTGTTATTTAACCCATAACTGGAAGGAAGAGACGGATTAATACCTTTCCCAAGGGTATTTGCGCGTAAGTGAATACAATGAATTAAGCTGGAATTTGAACTCGGCTCCCCGATTTCTCGTTCCGAGCCGATATCCAATGCACCACAACGCACATCCTAATTATGGTATATTTAGGTATATTATTATAGTTTAGAAAATTAATTAAATATTGTGTGGGTCATTTATTTTAGTAAAATAATTAAAAATTTTAAAGTTATGTTGAGGCACAATTTATAAATGAAACATTGCAATTAATTAAATTTTAAGGATTTTATTTTTTTATAGAGTTTATATTACATATATTATTTAGGTTAGAATTATTGGCATTTCATGGACTCACCCCAAATTTGACCAATGAACTTAAAGTCATTGTTTTTTAAAGAGTGTCTTTGTCAAGCTGATATCTTTACAGTCCTCATATAATATTTGTAAGGCTTTGTGAGTTTTGATTCTTCGCGTCTTCTCTCATGGTTTCGTCTCGTTCGTTGTTTTATGTGTAGTTACATTTGATAAAAAATGCAACTGATATTTCCAAACAACTACAACTAAAAAAAAAAAACGCAAACAAAAACAAAATCGCTTTGGCAGACGACAATTTATATCCGCATTTTTCCCGGAAACCAAGAAAATAATCTTAACTATAGATAAAAAAAATCACAAAAGATTTTTGATAGGGTCTGGTATAAATGAAAAATTGCCATCCAAAACAATCTATTTTTTTACAGTCTGTCCTTCTGTCTGTCTTAAATTTCTTTATTGCCTAAGCAGTAATGTGTTTAATAAATATTACTTTGATAATCAACAAACATCTTGTTTCGTATTGTCTACTGGAAAATAATTGCACACTTTCCAACATTATACCTATTAAAGATGATTTCTAATTCACACCTAATGTAAATAGTACACATTAAACCATTTTTATGAAAGCAACATGTTTTTTTACCTTATTCTCCTTGAAGCAACTATTTCCTCTTCCTTCTTATAAAATAAGTGCTTCACATGTATTTAAAAACACAATTTCCAAAGAAATCAATAGACATTCGCTTAGAGTTCTTTTACAAAGACTTCTCATTTAAACATCAACCTTCCCTGTCCATGTCATATACAAACCATTCCTCCGGATGATTTGGCAATGAATCATACTTTCTTTTGAATTTCCAAAATCATTATTCTCGCGGCTCCCCTGCTCCTGAAATTTCTGGTTCTAAAGCAGTATCTTATCACAAAGATGAATGAATATTTTCTCTCTTATATTCTTTTTAAATAAATGACGCTATGTCCCGGCGATTTCATTCTGGCGCGTTAAGATTTTAAAAAAAAAATGAGTAAACTTGTAAATTTACAATTGTGTTAGCTACAGTCAGAAAAACTTTTCCAAGGTCAAAGTACATGTTTGTTGAAGGATACAAAATGGGTTTAGATATTGGAGATTTGCGCACGCGCGTAGCTGTTTGGAAGCACGAAAGATGGAATAGAGAGTGGATGAAAATTTTCTTTTCGGGACTGAAAGAAAACAATAAGAAAAAGAATTGAATGTGTGTATGTGTGTGTGTGTCTGTGTCTGTTTCTATACGAGAGAGAGTGGGGAAGGGAGAGTGATTGTGACAGAGAGTAAGAGAGGCGGATACAGGTACAGCAGTGTAAGTTCTGCTATTTGCCGTTACCAAGATGAAACCAATGCGTGGTGTGCTTTTCCAGTACATCGTATATAGGAAAATGAATAATGAATGCAATGTTTTATGGTGTGTATTGAATACATATTTTCCATATTGTATATATGAATGGATTAAATAGACAGATAGAATGATAGATAGGCAAATGAAGAAAGCTAAATAGAGAGATAGAAAATAAAGGGAATGAGGTAGATAGATAGATAGATAGATAGATAGATAGATAGATAGATAGATAGATAGATGAGACAAAGATAATTAGATAGAGATGAGAGGAATATATATATATATATGTATATATATATATATATATATATATAGAGAGAGAGAGAGAGAGAGAGAGAGAGAGAGAGAGAAAGCGAAAGAGGGAGATAGATAATTAGAGAAAAGAGACGAAGAAAGATAGATAGATAGATAGATAGATAGATAGATAGATAGATAGATAGAAGAAACAAATGTAATTAGAGATTTAAGAGGAATATATATATATATATATATATATATATATATATATAGAGAGAGAGAGAGAGAGAGAGAGAGAGAGAGAGAAAGGGAGAGGAGGAGGAAGATATATGTAGGGAGAGAGAGAAAGAGAAAGAGGGAGATAGATAATTAGAGATAAGAGACGAAGATAGATTTGGTAGATAATTAGAGGTAAGAGGCATAGATAGATAGATAGATAGATAGATAGATAGATAGATAGATAGATAGATAGATAGATAGATGAGACAAAGATAATTAGAGATTTAAGAGGAATATATATAGAGAGAAAGAGAGAGGACGAGAAAGTGGGAGAAATATAAGAAGATATTATCTCTAATTATCTCCCTCTTTCTAGATAGATAGATAGATAGATAGATATAAACAGGCACAGATAGATAGATAGATAGATAGATAGATAGATAGATAGATAGATAGATAGAAACAGGCATAGATAATTAGAGATTAGAGAAGAAGATATATATAGGGAGAGGGAGAGAAAGAGAAAGAGGGAGATAGATAATTAGAGATAGATAGATAGATAGATGTAAGAGCCATAGATAGATAGATAGATAGAGAGAGAGAGAGAGAGAGAAAGAGAGAGAAAATAGATAGATAGATAGATAGATAGATAGATAGATAGATAGATAGATGTAAGAGCCATAGATAGATAGATAGAGAGAGAGAGAGAGAGAAAGAAAGAAAGAGAGAGATGTAAAATAGATAGATAGATAGATAGATAGATAGATAGATAGATAGATAGATAAGTAAGTAGAAAGATAGATAACAGACGAATACAGGTGATTCAGAATATTTTAAAGTCTCACGGAGCTTTCCTCCACTTGCTGCCCTAGATTTACGCAATTACTCGCTCTTGTTAAATGCGTATCTGTTATTTTTATCAATATTGCACATTGAAAATACATGTATGTGTGAGATTTTCATTTTTGTTTTTAAGTTCCTGAGCAAGCAGCCAAAATGATTTTTCTATCAAAACAAAGAAAATCTACACATTTTATAGAAGAATACATTAGAAAATAATCTTACGATCAGAAACATGTTATTATATAGTTATTATAAGAAAGCATTTGAAATCGTTTTATTATAAGAATGCAACAGAAATGATTTTATAATATCAATGCATTGGAAATGATTTTATTGCAAGAATTCATTTATATAACAATCCATTTGAAGTGTTTATTATAAGAATGCATTAAAATATAATTATTATTAAACTGCGTGGGAAATGATTTTATTATAAATATATGAATGCATTTTTTATTATAAGATAGATCCGTTAAAATATGTTACGTTATTAATGCCTTATCACTGGGTCTGCTAGAACTGTGATTTATTTATATTTGACGTTCATGTTTTTCTCAGTTCCTCCCTTATTTAGAATTCTTATCTCGTAAATTGGAAACGATTATACACAGGGAAATTACTTGGTTTGGATGCATAACTTGAACTTACAAGATCCTGTAAAATCGATATTTTTTTGTAATAACTGTTAACCAACATATGTCAAATATCAATAATTGTCTTCAAATGGATTAAGAACACAGAACTATTTCAGCAATATGGAATTCCTTCCTATTAAAATTATAATTCTTCACTTAATCTTGTCTCTTCCGTTTGAGAATTACTGGAACGTGAAATATGATTTGAAAGATTTAAAGCCATTTTCCTGTATTGTCTCCCTGTGTCTGAATGTCTTGCCGTGAAATGATTAGAGAGAGACTGGCGAAGTTTTTGTTTTTTTATGTGTGAGATAAAAGAACGTGAAAATCCAAAGCAAAAGTGCATCAGGCATGTATGATCTGTGATATAGACAAGTTTGCAGAAAAAAGTATGCCCCCCACACACCACATTCCTTTGCTCATCTTCCTCCTATTTTTAATGACAAATCAATTCAGAAAGTAGAAGTTGAAAGCACTCTACAGTTTTATTTTCAATCAGATCTGTTTCGCTCGAAACAAAGAGGAGAGTTCTGGATTATGTGATGTCAGTTCTTCAATGTGACTGTGAATGCTAGACAACATTATCGAAGATGAAAGAAAAACTTGAAGCAACTGAAATGTGGTTCTACAGAAGGATGCTGCGGATATCATGATTCGGGTATGTGAGCAATGATGAGGTTTAACAAAGGATAGAAACGAAAAGAAATTAATACTGAGCATCAGGAAGAGACAGCTAAAGTTCCTGGGACATTCAATGAGAAAAGAGGGCTTGGAGAACCTGATACTAACATGCCAGTTACAGGGAAGGAGAGACAGGGGAAAACAGCGTGTAACGTACTTGACTGGCCTGAGCGGGTGCATGGCGGAACGAGGGCTACGTGGTGAAACAGGAGAAAGCGTGCTAAGATCCACCAGGTATAGGGAGACGTAGAAAGTCCTGATCGCCTACGTCCTGAAAGGACAAAGCACATAGAAGAAGAAGATGAAGAAGAAGAGCTACGATAATTAAGTGAATTCTCATTGCCTTCACCGTAGTTTTAAATTCAGAATGGCCTTTCTTCTAGATAATGACGAGACAAATCTAGAGAGCCTAGTTTACTCTACCATTTTACATATTTATGGACACTAAAAAAAATGGATTCATTCTTTTGTAAAGACTAACTGTAATGTGAAAAATTGAATCAAATGTAATTTCATCTCAACTGACCGATTAGACTTTCAGCTATTCGTTCACTAACATTTACACTTTAGGTGATTTTAAAAGAAACAGAAGACCTACCAGGGTTCATTATTAGAGGTCGCAATCATAATAGCATTAGACGATTCAGTGTTGATAAGAGACGCAGAGAGAAAAGTACAAGAATTTTTACAGGTGGTAAAGGAAAGTGAGAAGAAGGACTAAATATCTTTTGTAAGAAAACAGAATGCTTGGTTGTCAGCAAAAGGAAGAGGCCAAGTAAAGGAAAGAGAGAAGAAAAGACTAAACTTCAATTGCAAGAAGACAGAATGCCTGGATGTTAGCAAGAGGAAGAGGTTAAGTAAAAGAAAGCTGGAAAAAAGGACTAAACATCAATCGTAAGAAGACAGAAGGCCTGGTTGTCAGCAAGAAAAAGAAGCTAAGTAAAGGAAAGAGAAAAGAAAGGACTACTACTCAATTGCAAGAAAACAGAATGCAAACTTCAGTTGCAAGAAGAAAGAATGCCTGGTTGTTATCAAGAGGAAGAGGTTAAGGAAAGGAAAGCACGAAGAAAGGACTACTCATCAATTGCAAAAAAACAGAATGCTTGGTTGTCAGCAAAGGGAAGAGGCCAAGTAAAGGAAAGAGAGAAGAAAAGACTAAACTTCAATTGCAAGAAGACAGAATGCCTGGTTGTTAGCAAGAAAACGAAGCTAAGTAAAGGAAAGCGAAAAGAAAGGACTACTCCTCAATTGCAAGAAAACAGAATGCAAACTTCAATTGCAAGAAGAAAGAATGCCTGGTTGTTATCAAAAGGAAGATGTTAAGGAAAGGAAAGCGTGAAGAAAGGACTACTCATCAATTGCAAAAAAAAAACAGAATACTTGGTCGCCAGCAAGAAGAAGATACGAAATATAAGAAAAGCGAGAAGAAAGGACTAAGCATCTATTCTAACGAGAGAATGTATGTGTATCAACAAAAGGAAAAGAAATTACAACTTCGTGACACCTAAATCAAGTAATTACAATGACTAAGAACAGAATGTGTGATAGTTGAACTAGCAAAAGATGCCTTCCAAAATATTAGGAAAGTATTATTAAACGGGAAAATCTAGTTAGAAATAAAGAAATGGCTTCTTAACCATTACCTCATACGGATCCGTCTATATGGAAGTGTATGCTGGACATTCTTATCACAGATGAAAAAGAGACACAAAGAAACAGAAATGCGTTTCTACAGAAGGATGCTGAGAATATTATGGAACAAAAATGTGAGCAAAAACGAAGTTTTAGAAAAAATGGAAACAAAAAATTCCTTACATTTAACATCAGAAAGAAACAGATGAAGTTTTTAGGCCATATAACGAGAAAAGGGGGTTTTGAAAAATTGACACTCTCGGGACATACTGAATGCAAGTAGGACAGAGGAAAGAAGCACATAATCTATCTAACGAGCCTGTTTATATGGCTGCAAGAGCAG
The DNA here is from genome assembly GCA_037127315.1 of Ascarosepion bandense. Taxonomy (NCBI): domain Eukaryota; kingdom Metazoa; phylum Mollusca; class Cephalopoda; order Sepiida; family Sepiidae; genus Ascarosepion; species Ascarosepion bandense. Next base: position 411,078 of record JBBBDQ010001298.1, on the reverse strand, counting down.
TTTTTAATGACAAACCAATTCAGAAAGTAGAGGGTAATGACACTCCGCAGTTTCTTTTTCAATCAGAAATAACAAAAATACAAAATTTTTAAGGGCTACAAAAGTAAGAAAATTGTGGAGAGCTATGACTGGGGTTGTACTGAAGGGACAGGCCGCAGAGAAGAACAAGTGCAAGACTTTAACTCAGACACCCACGCAAGGTGAAAATTCGTGCATGAAAAAGAGGAAGCTGGTGAGTATTATTGCAACAGAAAGAGAAAAAGAATGGTAACCAGACGCCTGACGGTATTTAAATCAAAGGGAGAGAGTTACAAAGGCCCGCGCGCGCGCGCGTGTGTGTGTGTGTGTGTGTGTGTGTGTGTGTGAGTGCGTGTGTACGCTCACGTGTGTGTTTTGCATCATCTTTAAGCTAATTGTTAGATGTCATTAGGACCGAACTATTATGTGATAATTGTCCTCTTGTATTGAATTGAATGCTAAACAATCTTCCGAAAAGAGGAAGATAGGACTTGAAGCAACAGAAATCTGGTTCTACATAAGGATACTGAGGATACTATGGACCGAGCAGGTGAGCAAATATGAGGATTTGGTGAGGATTCAAACGAAAAAGAAAGTTACACTTAACATCAGAAAGAGACGGATGATATTTGTAAAGCACATAATGACGAAAGAGGGCTTGGAAAATCTGATACTCACATAACAAATAGAGGGCAAGATAGACGAAGGAAAAACGCGTAACATACGCAATTCAGTAAGTCAGTTAAGTTCCATACGTGATACACGCTTTGGGTGATAATGTCTCGAGAGAGACATGACTGAGTGGGCAGAAGATTTTCCCGCAGTAGGTTGCCATTGGTTACTTCGGTAGACTGGTTACAGAATCTGTCCCATTATTTAACCCATAACTGGAAAGAAGAGATGGATTAATATCTTTCCCAAGGGTACTTGCACGTACGTGAATGCAAGGAATTCAACTGGAATTCGAACTCGGCTCCTCGATTTGTCGTTCCGAGCCTATATCCACTGCACCACAACGCACATCCACATACATAATTATCTTGGATAGCGGAAAATCCCT
>JBBBDQ010001298.1:340000-400000 GCA_037127315.1 Ascarosepion bandense | reverse complement strand
AAGACCTTGTGTCACATTTTGCCTTAAGTGGGGAGGTGACTAAATACTGTCACTGAGTACTAGCCACAGAGTTAGTCAGTGTGAGAGTAGGACGCCTGCGGGAGAAAGTGCTCTCCAGTCCACGTTTACCTTTGTACTATGTTTTCCGAAAATATGCTATTCAACCTTATATCCGAGTCCGTGTTATCTTTCTATGGCTCTTCGTTCATAAGTTATGTTTATACAAGTGTCATAAATAAATATATTGCGATCTTAAAGGTAGATTTTCAGGCGGACTACATTCGTTACTTCCACCAGTCCAGGCATTCGATACACACAGCTTGCGACGTTTATGAGTCGACTCGTCCCCATTCTCTCCATATTTCATTGGTGCAGAAGAATTACAATTCAGTCACGTTATTCTGGTGTTGGGATGCAATATGGAACGGACTACCGAGGAGATTTTTCCCTGGTCACTACCATCTTATTCTTTTCAAATTGAGAAACAATCGTTATCTATCTTTCATATCCTTATAATAATTAACCCTTGCTCCCTCCCAAAAGTCACAATATCCACATTTTTCAATGCGCTCTTTTGAGGGGCTCTTGCGTCTTGTATTGTGTAATAGCAAGAACTAAGGTCCAGTCTACACTTGAGAATTAGACGTAGGTTTATACTAGATTCTATATCGTCGCAACGTCCCAAAATTAAAATACTTTCATTTGCAAATCTTTGAAAATCAAATTAAATTACTGTGTGACGAACATTACTGGAGAAACAGTACTGGAGAGTGCCAAAAGTCAAATAATTAAACAGCTGATCAATAATCACCGCCTTCGATGGTCAGGACCTGTAGCATGAAAAGAAGAGTCAAAGTTTCCACGTCAAGTTGTATTCAGGGAAACGACGACTGAGTTTATTTTTTCGTACGAGGGTCATTCAATAAACAAGGTGATTTTTTCGGTATAAGGACTTCTACGAGGATCATTCAATAAATAAGGTGATTTTTTCGGTATAAGGACTTCTACGAGGGTCATTCAATAAATAAGGTGATTTTTTCGGTATAAGAACTTCTACGAGGATCATTCAATAAATAAGGTGATTTTTTCGGTATAAGAACTTCTACGAGGGTCATTTAATAAATAAGGTGATTTTTTTTCGGTATAAGGACTTCTACGAGGGTCATTCAATAAATAAAGTCATTTTTTCGGTATAAGAACTGAAAAAAGTTTTAAAAAAATGAAAAACAACGAAATTAAACGTGATGGTAGTCTGCTTCAGGTCCGCCAAAAAGTCTTTTAATTTTTAAAATTTTATTCTTTTTTTAAAATTTTTGGTTTTTCAAAATTTAGAGCAATTGCTTTTAAAGGCTTCAAAAACTTATCCAAGGGATGCGGTTAACTAGGGACGCTTTTGTCTAGAAAGGCAAATGTGTTGGTACGCAACTGTCTGCTACGCATTAGTCCGGGAAGCAAATGTCCGGTCCGGAAGAGTCCGACTACCGTTAAAGTAGACACTAGTGTCTTCCACTTCCTTTAAAAGAAGAGGACAAAACTTCAATTTATATCAGATTATGTGAGTATACATCCAGGAATGGGTTTCGTTTTTGATGGGGAGGAGTCTTAGCCGTCTGCATGGCATACAAATATCGAATGAGTATCGATTGTTTACTTTTTGATGTTCTTCTACTGTACCTGATTTACCCTCGTAGAGAACTAATTTAATTCTGAAATTCCATTCGAACAGTTCCCCGATGGATAAATTTATGTAAAAAAAACTTAAATGTAAGATTTTTGTTTTAATGTCATTTACTTTTTTCTCCTATCAACAAAGGACAAATGCATTCGAACTGTACAGTCGTTCGCCCTCGATACAGTTGATAGCTTTAAAGCTTATGTATCATAGATAATGTACTTTGAAAAAAAAAACGACCAGAAAGCAGGTTTTTAGTAAAGTATACGAGTCGTACTGTCGTGTGACAAATGAATATGTACTGAAAGAAACAACGTATGGAACAAGGTCTTAAATTCAGAATTTTTAATAATGAAAAGCATCTAAAGAAATTATAAAAAAATGGACTCAGATCACGAGAAGGCTTAGTTTTTTTTTTATATATATCACCCCGAGCAAGGCGGTAACGCCACTGATGTGCAGGGGGCTACGTTAGAGTGAAAAGATTGAAAAAGAGAAAGCCGGAAACCACATCCTAAACAGGGAACAAGGGATGAGATTCTTCACCTGTTCAATAGACGTGAGTGGAGTGTGAACCGGGCGATAGTTTAGTCTATCTACTCCAATTAAAAAAAAAATAAAAAAAAGAAAAGAGTGAAAAGATTGGAAGAGAAAGCCGGAAACCACATCCTAAACAGGGAACAAGGGATGAGATTCTTTACCTGTTCAATAGACGTGGGTGGAGTGTGAACCGGGCGATAGTTTAGTCTATCTACTCCAATTGAAAAAAAGAAAAAAAGAAAAGAGTGAAAAGATTGGAAGAGAAAGCCGGAAACCACATCCTAAACAGGTAACAAGGGATGAGCCTCTTCACCTGTTCAATAGACGTGGGTGGAGTGTGAACCGGGCGATAGTTTAGTCTATCTACTCCAATTGAAAAAAATAAAAAAAGAAAAGAGTGAAAAATTTGGAAGAGAAAGCCGGAAACCGCATCCAATACAGGGAACAAGGAATGAGCTTCTTCACCTGTTTAATAGACGTTAATTTTAGAATTAAATTCCATAAAAAGTTCTTAAGCGATAAACATATTTGCCTGTATATTGCATACATAAAGCGAAAAATTAGATAGCTTTTTTTTGCTTTATTTTCTCCTGAAAGAATTTATATAGTAATATATTTCCTAACAGAAGAGAAGGAAAAATTCGTTTTCTTCTTTGTGATAGAAAATCGATGCGAATAGTTCATTTGCTAGGGGATGCGGTTATGATTTTATCGAGCCGTAACCTCTAGATGCTTCATCCACCTCTAAGATAGAAAGAGTGAAAAGACTCTATTGCGCCAGTCAGAATGTAAGTAAGAATAGCCAGTAGCCTTAAAGAGAGTATCCGGAAAGTTCATGTCGACTTTTAAGGAAAATTAGAACAAAAGAAAATTATCTCATTCAGTATTTCTTCAATTAAATGTTATGTGTTGTGGATCTGGGGTTAGATCCAATAAATACACAACACAGAGTGATACGGTAGAAAACACAATATATTGAAGAGAAATATATACAGAGAGGGTTAGCAGAACGTTGTACAATACGGTTAGTCGAATACAAGAGAACTGCGAGATAATACGAGAGGTGAGACTTGGCAATGTTACCCTCAGGACTAGATCGCTGGGATACACTGACACTGTAGTCCACTAAGACTACTACTATATATAGTCTTAGGCAGAGTCCATATTAGTGTAAAAAGGGAAGGTGCCCTAACATTATGTAAGAAGAAAGTGTCGATATCGATAAGTGTGGTCAAACACGGATAACCAGACAACAAACGTAGCCATTGAATGAAATGTGTTACTAGGATCCTATGACCATAATTATTTAGTATAAAAAAGCACTCGGGCCGAGGACTGAGTGTGTTCTATGTTGTGCATCATTTTGGTGTTGTGTGTCATTGAAGAGACTGTTTTTAAGTGAATTACTCAAGAGAATTATTCCGAGGGCATTATTATATTTTATTCGAAAGATTCATTTAGTATCTTGATTTTACGCGAAGATACCGAAATATTATAACACGATCCCTGCATTGACATACGCGCAAATACCGTCGGGAAATGTATTAATCCGTCTTTTCCTTCCAGTTATGGGTTAAATAGCAGGACAGACTGGGTTCTATTACCTTGGCTGGCAACCAGGCTACCTAAGAAAGCAATGGTAAAATACTGCGGGATAATCTTCGTCCCAGTAAATAAAGTCTCTTTTGAGACATGACCACCCAAGCGTGTTTCACGTATGGCACTTAACTAACTGAATAGAGAATCACCAATAGTTCTTTTCAGAATAACATTACTAAAAAGAAACTAAACAGGAACAATTTTTGGCAGGACCTTTCTACATTTTTCCTTCAACTTAAAGATTTCATCATTCCAGAATGTCAGTGATTTCTCGACAACGAATTCATTAATGTGCTTTTTCTTTTCTTTTTCTTTTTTTTTTGTTTGTTTGTATTATTCAAAGTTTTAATATTTTTAACATTGAGATTATTTTAGAAGGAATTGAATAAAGGAAAATCCGAAGGATCAATATCTGGTGTATATGGCTGATGGGTTAACACATCTCAGCAAGGCTGCAACAATTTTTGCCAGGCTGCCAACAGAACGTAAGGTCTGGTATTATCCTGACAAAAAACACCTTTACTGTTTCCTAATTCTGATCATTTTTATTGAATTTTGACCTTTAATTTGCCGAGTTACTAGCAGTACATTTCAAACTCAACTGATTTATTTGGCAAAAGCTCATAGGACAGGATCCTTTTCCAATCCAACCAGATGAACAACGACTTTCTTAGGATGAAAACCTGCTTTGGGTTAACTAATGTTATCTCCTGCCGCTTTCCCAGGATCTTTTTCGCTAACTATTGTTGTAAATTATCCATTTCTTATCACTAAATTTTCTTCAAAATGGCTGCATTTTCATTGCGTTAAAGTAGCAAATCATAGATCAAATGTGATCCACAAAATTTTTTCAATCAGATCATGAAGTACCAAAACCTTGACAAACAACTCATTTGTCATCCAAAAAATTAATATTCTTTTTTACCACTGAGATTATTTTGCAAGGACCTGAATAAATGTAAATCGAAAGGAGCAATCGCTAGAGAATATGGCTGGTGGATTAAAACATCCCAGCCAGGCTTCAAGGATCTTTGCCGTTTCACCAAAAAACATGAAGTTTGGCATTATCCTGATGGAAAAGAAAAACTTTCCTACTGATCAATTCTGGGCATTTATATTAAATTGATGCCTTTGATTCGTTTAATTGCGTGCAGTATTTTTCAGAATCAATCCATTGTTTTCCAACCACGAGTGGAATAATTACATTGAATCAATAGCTAAATGCACTGCTAGGTAGGTTGGGTCACCTAGTCGGACCAGGAAGTTTTTTCCACCTGAATCCATTTTGAACATATACAAATCAACCATCCGACCGTGCATGGAATACTGTTGTCATATCTAGTCAAGCGTCCCTGCTGTTAGTCTCAGTGTTCTCGACGGGCTCCAAAAGTAGAATCTGTAACGTGATTAGTCCCGACGTGACAGCTCGACTCCAGCCACTTTCTCATCAGCCGGAGGTGTTTTTCCCTCTGTCTTTTCATGGCTTCTGCTCTGTCTGACGAACTTAGGTCACTGGTGCTCTCCCGACAAGAATTTACAACCAAACTGGCAACAAGTTCCCACTCTTTTACAGTCATTTCTACCAAATGCAGGTGACAATTCTACTCCATCAACTTCTTTTCTCGCACTTTCCTCCTGTGGAACTCCTTTCCATATATATTTGCTTTCCTGACGACTACAACCTTCAGGAATTTAAATGCAAAGTCAATTTCCATCTCTTATCCTTTTAACCCCAGCTCATTCCACATCACTCCGTGTATCTTGTTATTTTCCTTTCTTTCTACCTTCGCAAATGTTCCTGTCTAAAACTTTAACTCTCTTATGTAGACCCTTGCACATCAGTGGCGGTACCACCTTGCTTGGGGTGAAATTATTAAAAAAAAAACACTCATAATACAAGATTTTATTTTCTCTCTCGGCAGATGCACAACGTTATTATTTTAGAATTAAGACCAACTTTCGGCGTGGGTTAGGTTAGCTTATGTCGCTTACACAAAGACCTTTTTTTCCGAACATAGTTGCAAATGATCTATTTCTCACAATTTTCCTAAAATGGGTACATTTTCATTGCGTTTATAAAGCAAATTACAGATAGAGGTGCGCCTCAAAAGATTCATTTTTAACTCTGATCATGTGGTAAATAAAATTCGTAACTATTTGAGTACCCAGCATCACTAAGGATTCATGTATGGTGGGTTTTGATAGATTTAGTGTTTCCTCTTTCTGAGGTTATTCTTAATCAATGTCGTGATTTGGTTGCCATCTATTGTGGGAGACTGCCTGAGAATTTTTCATCAATAAGGCTTCAATCACCAACTCTAAACTTGGCCAACCACTTCCGTAGAGTTCTGTCAGATAAAGCATCCTCATCGTACACGGCACATCTTTTTTGTTACTTACGAGGCATTTTTACTTTTACAGTAATAAAAAAAATCTGCAAGTTTCTAAAATGCACCTTATAATCTTCTATTTTCAAAGGGATGCAAAATTGACTCGAATTAAGTAATTTTAAACTTTCCCTCCGAAGAGATAGTTTTTAATTGTGTTCTAATGGTAAATATAAGCATATAAAATCCGTCAGCAAATTTGAAGTGTTCTAACATGTTGTAGTTCTGACATGTTGTTCTAACATGTAGTTTTAACATGATGGACTACATTTCGGCATGACCTTTCCGGAAGACACAACATTATTCAAAATCCTATCTATCTATCTATCTATCTATCTATCTATCTATCTATCTATCTATCGTGTATAATGATAATATGCACGCTGAAAAGTCTGCCTCCTTCTACCGAGCGGCCGTAGCTCTGAGGTGGAATAGTCGAGTGACGCCAATTCGGTCGGGTTTCAATTCTGGGTAAAAAGCAATCGGCTGTCTACCCGTACTGATAAGCTGTGATACAGTGAAACGGATCTGTCTGCGGATGACTATATATATATATATATATATATGGAGCGAAATAGAGAAAGATGAAGTCATTTTCTAAATTGTATAGTAATCGCCTTAATGGCGTAAAACTATTACAAAGTACAAAGTGCTTGTGACTTTAATTAGGCAGATTCATGCCGACTTCGAAGTTCTGTGAGAACATCGTTATGATATTCTCAACACTTTATCTCTATGAGGATACCGAACACTTTTAAATAAAAAAAAAACTGCTGGCTGAATTACATTTTATCAGTAAAAGTACTGAAAAAAACAACTTTGCCACTAAATATTATCACACTGAAACAATTAAATAATATATATATATATATATATATATATATATATATATATATATATATATATATGGAACTTTGTGTGTGTATGTCTGTGTGTGTGTATACGTTACCGATGGACTCCGAAACGGCTGAACCGATTTTCTTGAAAGTTTACACTATCGTACTATATGAGTCTGCGAGTGTTTTTAGTTAGGTTTTGTGTCGAGGTACCCCCGACAAATATCGAAAATCGATAATCGAAAAGATCGGGTTATAGAAGGAGTGTCCCGATTTTAATCAAATTTGATACACTCATAGACAAAGACAAAAGATATGATATTCAGAAGTTTCAAGGTTGCAGTTCTTACAATAGTGCAGAAAATCGATAATATATATATATATATATATATATATATATATATATATATATATATATAAAGCAAGATGTTTGTGTGTGTGTCTGTTTAGCTGCCTGTATGTCTGTATTTTTTACAGCCCTTTTATTTTAGGTTTTGCTCTAAGTAGGTATAATTGTAGTTCTTAGTCTCAGCCATGATACCATTTACTCAGAGGACTTATTTAGCCTTCAAAAATCAGTTTACGACGAAAAAACTTATTTGATATCGATACCAGCAAATCAAAATTTGACTTCCATCCATTCATTTTTCTTTTCGTCTACGGTTTCGCTTTAACTGGAAACAACTGTTGCTTTTTAGTCTTTTGTGCCAATGTCCAAAGAGTCTGAGCTCCAGGACCATGGATTAGTTTTAAAGCCTTCATTACACTCGAGCAACGCCGGGCGATACTGCTAGTATATATATATATTGATAGTAATTAAAACAAATAGAATGGGATTCCACAGTTCGTAGCATTTACTTTTTTATCAGTACGTTGTAGAGTAATATTTGTAGTCGTATTCTTATTATTTATTATAAAAAACATTGTTTTTCGCTGAATATTGCACTGAAACATGACAGCATTTGTGTAGCAAGTAAATTTTTTACTATATATATATAGACAGATAGATAAATAGATAGATAGATTGTAATACTATTATTACAATGGTTTGTAAAGGCATAATATTACTCCACAGAAATTTTCATGTTTCAGAACAAAACTGTTCCTCTTCATGTGATATATTAAAAAATATGGTGATTTTCAGCATTTATTTTAACATATCACCTGAAGAAAAACAGTTTTGTTCTGAAACTTTTAAAAAATTGTGTTGTGATATTATGCTTTTATAAACCATTGTAATAACAAAATTACAATATTAAGATCTACTCTGTATAGAGCACTCTTTATGAAAGTAAATGCTTGAACAATGGTTGTTTTAATCCACGTGTTCTTTCACGTTTTTGTAATATTATATATATATATATATATATATATATATATATATATATATATATATGTCATAAAAATGTGGCTTTGAGTTATACTATATTTTTTAGTAATTTTTTTAATATCAGGGATAGAGTGCGTAGAAATATGAGCGAACACTGAGGTCAAAATCAATGGGCCACAGTATGTTTTATACTTAAGACTGCGTTCAAGCATGAAACAGATTATCATGGGTTGAGCTTAGTGTTGATTCTGATTATATATATATATATATATATATATAAAACTTTAAGAACAAGGAATTTATTTATAGTCTCTAGAGTTCTTTCGACCAACATTTCATCAGGAGAAAATCGTTGGAATCACAAATCATACGAAAAACAGCAACAAAAATGAAGAGCAAAAATACATATACATATAAATATGTATTTATAACGAGGGGAGAAGAGATGACATGTAAATACAGTTAAAATAAGATATCACCCAAAATATGAAGAGACTTCAAAAAATCCTGCCGGCAAAGAGAAGGCTTCCGTAAGGATATGCAAACCGATTCCAAAATATTTAAATGATTATTGGAATCAGCTACATGTAACCACTCTTTCTTATACGACTTGGCACAGGCTATATTCTCTACTAGGTGTTGAACAATAGCCGATTTCATATTTGTAGTGGGAAGACAACACATGCTAACTATTTTGTCTAATCGTATTTTCGAAGGTACATATTGATTAATTCTTGTTTTGAAATGCAAGGTTGTAGGCCCCTCCACAATATATATATATATATATATATATATATATATATATATATATATATATATATACTACTGGCCATAATTATTAGGCCACCTCAGTTTTAAAAAATATGTATTTTATACTATTTTTAGTATTTATTACCAAGTAAATAATTCCCAATGAACATAGAATGGTTCTTTTGCTATTATTACTTTCCAAAATTTTACAAGGCAGCCAGGAAGCCTTTGCTTCAACGAGCCAATAAAAAGAGACTAGCATGGGGAAGAGACCACAAAAACTAAACACCAGAACAGATCATTTGATGCACATCTTATTGTGCAGTATTAACAAAGAACCATTCTATTTTATTTAGAATTTTTCATTTGGCAATAAATACAAAAAGTAGTATGAAATACATCATTTTCTTTAAAAAAAAAACTGGGGTTGTTTAATATTTATGGCCGGTAGTGTATCTATTTATTTATCTGTAAATCCAGATTAAACTTAGAGGGGAAATAGCATTTTCAACATGTCATTTTAAGGCTATGCCTTCTCAACGCCATATAAACAAAGAACCTTTGGTTATATGGGGTTGAGAATGCATGTCTCAAAATGACATGTTGAAAAGGTCTATTTCCCCTCTATGTCTTATCTGAATTTACAGATAAATAAATAAATATCCGCTCTTTAAGTTAAATTAATTTACACTGAGCTCTCTATTGGATCAGTTTTAATATTTTAAAAATATTACTGGGATCCTCCTGGATTATTTACCAAACTTATCCCGGATTATTTACCAATCTCTCTCTCTCTCTCTCTCTCTCTCTATATATATATATATATATATATATATATATATATATTAAATAATTTACAAACATTATGTTTGATTGTTTTTAATAAAATCCGTTCATACTCGCGGGTAATCATTTGCGTATTACAATCAAACGATGTCAGAAATGAGCTGTAACGTTGAGAGATGTTATTTTCATTCATTTATTAAGCTACCCATGTATTTTTAACCTCTTTCTTTTCTTCAGGGGTGTGAGTTATGGTAACAAATGAAACCGTAAATGTAAAATGACACTTTGGATAATTTTCACGTTTTGTCAACCGTTATATTTGAAGAAAGAAACTTTTTAGCAGCACAGTTTTCCGGTTACATTTGTTACAATGACTCACACCCTGAAGATGACCTCGGAAAGAGGTTGAAAGTACTTGGGTACCTTAAGAAATGAATGAAAATAACATCTGTCAACGTTACCAGCTCATTTCTGACATATTTTGATTGTAATACGCGAAAGATTATCCGTGAGTATGAATGGATTTTATTAAAAATTAAGCAAACATATTGTTTGCAATTTATTTAATCTGACATGTTTAAAAGAAAATTTGCTGCCTAAATACAAAATATATATATATATATATATATATATATATATATATATATATATATATATAGTGTCTATTCACATATATGACACTCTTAAAATCGTTTTATTGATATATTTACTCCATTATTATTATTATTATTATTATTATTATTATTATTATTATTATTATTATTCACACTCTCTATTTTGATCTCCTTGTCTTCTCCTCATATACAAGCCAAACTATTTTACTTTTTAATAAAACTTTCTCCGCCATTTTTTTATTACTTCATTACCATTTCTTGAAAATCAATCCGTCTGGTTGTCTGCATCCATCCATTTAGCAGATATTCCCTCTGACTTACCCAGCAAGACACAAGCCAATACTGATGAAAAAGAAATCAAGTTTCTCCTTTCAATCAACCTTCTTCGACTCTGTTATTCTAACGAATATACCGTTTTTTTTTGTTTTTTTGGCTTTTTTTTGTTGAGAAGGGGATAAAAAAAAATGCACTGAAGAAAAATAAATGGAAAAAGCAGAGAAAACCAGCTTTTTCTTTGATATGAAGGTGTTGTACGATTGAATTCGTTGACTAGCAAAAATACAAACACCGACAAAAGTTTTCAAACACAAAACTTGCCCAAAACGCTCCCCGAAATCAGTAATAAATTATGAGAGAGACATGGACGAAAACAGATATTTTTGGTTCATCTTTGGTTTTGATATTTGGGAACCGCAATAGATGCAGATATAATCCGCTTACCGTCTTACTGCCTCACAGTCCAAGCCATATAAATACGGAGGACGAGACTAAAACTATACGTTGTGACTTGAATGCTCGGAGTGACATGCGAAATATTGCGAAACTAACTGAGCGCTTTGTGAGCCAACCATTGGCATTCAAAAAGTCATTCATTCTACCTTTAATGAATAGTCTGTTTAAAAATTAATTACAACAACGTAACACTAAATTTATCAGATAGATTTTAGAGATGTTTCAAAACCGTTTTTGCAGTATAATTGTAAAAGTGAATCACTTAGTCGGTAGGTTCCTAGGCAGGACGGTAAACTGCATCCGGCAGCAAGGCCTCTAATTGGAAGGTTGTGAGGATCATGGAACCACCTCTTAATTACTGTACCCAGGTCCACCCTGATCCGAAGTGGTAGCACTTGTTAGGGTCCCAGCTATTGGCGAATTGTTAACCCTCCTAAACTGGGGTCAAAACACTATGAAAGTATAAAAATAGACTTTTATAGAAATTTTATAGAAATTTTTTTTATAGAAATGTAATCAATTTTATAACTGATACTGTAGTAGAATTTTATAGAAATATATGCATAAAAATAGACTTTGATAGAAAAGTATACATTTTTGAAGGAAAAATATGACCAGCAATACATTTTTGAAGAAGAAATTATTACCATAACACATTATTGAAAGAAAAAAAATTATTTTTAGCAAAACATTTTTGAATAAAAAAGACATTTTCAGTTTTCTAAAATAAAAAGTATAACAAAATCATTAAAATCTGCCTAAATCAACTCTCTCACTATCACCAAACATAAAAAATTGCATTAAACCCCCACTTTTTTGGCATTAAATAACCCACAGAGGTTGATATACCGTTAAACAAAACTCAAACAAACTTAGTCTGTAGCTGAATTTTCATCTAAAAGATTCAACTAAACCTTGTTTTCCAACAAATCATTTAAATGCCATGACTAACTAGGCAGAATATTTTCTTCTGTAAGTTACCATTACTTTCTTCGGTAGACTGGTTGCCAGCTAAGGCTATAGAAGCCAATCTGTCCTGTTATTTAATCCATATCTGGAGGGAGAAGGGACGGATTAAAACCTATATTTGCCCGTAAATGAATGCGAATTCAACTAGAATTTGTAATCGGCTCTCCGATTTCTCATCCTTGTCCGATATCTACTGAAACACGACGCACATCCAGCAAATTACCAACTGCTGAAATTAAAATCCAACATTTAAATAATGAAATCCCAAATCATAATGCGATAATAAAACACATTGTAGTGAAGTACAATACTATATCAGTCTAATGCTTCTTGTCTAAAAGAGGCATTGCTGATCAGATCAAATAGACGATTAAGTCAGAAGACCTGGCACCCTACAAGGGTTCTTCATCAATAGAAGGTCGAAAGTAAGGGATACCCAGTGAGGGTCAAACACACTATTCAGTTTGATAACCATTACACCCGGCCGAGGTGCCCTAGGATTCTTCATCAATAAGGCTACAATAGCCAACCATAAATTAGCGAACCACATCTGTAGAGTTCTGTCAGCTAAAGCAGTTTCACCGTACACTGATAGAGTTGACCGGACGATATATATCATTTCGTCTCTCTATCTTTTCTCTCTTACTCTATTTTGAATATATATATATATATATATATATATATATATATATATTTCTTCTTTTTATTCTTTATTTCCTCAATGTTCTTTTTTACATTCCCCATTCTGGTATCGACTTTACCTCGCACTCAAAAATTTACCAATCTTCCATCTTCCGTCTAAAAATAGCGTTTACTGCCTGATGAGACATTGTCCTTTCAATGTCGAAACAAAATGTGCACTTTGTAGTAGATTGTAATTTGTACATGTTCTAAACTACAATTTATAATATATATATATATATATATATATATATATATATATATATATATATATATTCACTTTTAAATCTGGGCATAACATATTACATTGCATTTGAATACATGGTTCTGTTGTCATTTCGCGCTGTCACGCGGTGTGACGTCACAGAACCGCATTGCAAATTTGCGAACTGCGTTTGTTATTTTTAGTACCTATTGCCGTTGCCTAGCGGAGTTTTATGTCAACACAAAATAAAATCGTCGGTGATAGTGGATGTTATTGTGTTACTGTCTTGATGACCTCTCTGAAGGTGGCTCATTTGAGCCGAAAGCTTAGAACCAAATTAATAAAAAAATTATCCAAATGTTGGAGAATTTTTGTCTTTATTTGTAACTGAAATTAAAACCAAAATACGACGTTTAGAACGGCTCATGATTAAACATAATAGACATTCATTGTCTCTTATATTTAACAGTATATGTTTAAATTATTTGCTGCCTCGATACAGTATATATATATATATATATGTGTGTGTGTGTGTGTGTGTGTGTGTGTGTTTATTTATATGTTTAAACATTATTTTGAATGAAAAACGTAATGGGTAGATATTCTGTATTTTTTATAATTAAAATGTATATTTACTTTTATCTACCCTCCTTCGTGGTTGACAAATCTTGTAAAAAGATATGCATCCACTGGCATATTTTCCTAACAAGAGTTCTCGATTATTCAGGCCGGTAGTTATAAATAAACATACTGTTTAATTAAAAAAATCAAATATCTATTTAAATACAGGTACTCACTAAAAATAATATTCAAACAAATAAATAAAAAATATGACAGTGTTAATCTATTTCGTAAATAAATGTTCTTTGTTTACCTTATATACGAAAACAGAGCAGATATGAAGATTACGAAAAATCAGGAAATTATGTGTTTTAATGCATCTTTTCCGATTTCATATAACCGCAAGTCCTTTATGACCGAGCGGTCGTAGACATATCAGATCAATTGACGGTTTCCCCTTTCGGAGGACGCATATTTTTCTAACAATATTTCTCGATTATTCAAACCGCTAGATATAAATAAATATACAGTTTAATTATAAAATCAAATACTTGTATGCATTAAAAACAATGTCTAAACAAATAAATTCAAAATGTGTCGGGATTAATCCATTTCATAACGGATTTCGTAAACGCACACTACGGGCCAGAAATATTAGGCAACCCAAATGTTTTAAAATATGATGTTTTTCATGCTATTGTTTAGTATTTATTGCCAAGTGAATAATTATGAATGAAAAAAGAATGGTTCTTTTGTTAATAGTGCCCAATAACATGTGCATCAAATGAATTTATAAATATTTAATAATTACCTATATTGCAGTTTCCTCAATGAAAGAATGAAGAAAATTTAGGGTGATTCGGACGAGTTCATCTTTGCTTCCTTGCCTTGTAAAATTTTGAAAAGTAGTAATATCAAAAGAACCATTCTATTTTTACTTGGCAATAAATACTAAAAATAGTATGGAATACATTATTTCTTCAAAAAACTGGGGTGGTGTAATAATTATGCCCGGTAATGTATATATATATATATATATATATATATATATATATATATATATATAAATTTAGTGTATCGAGGCAGCAAGTAATTTTCTAAACATATGCTGTTAAATATAAGAGACAATGAATGTCTATTATGTTTAATCATGAGCCGTTCTAAATGTCGTATTTTTGCTTTAATTTCAGTTGAAAATAAAGACAAAAATTCTCCAAAGTTTGGATAATTATTCATTGATTTTCTTCTAAGCTTTCGGCTCACATGAGCCATCTTCAGCGAGCTTGTTTAGCGGAGTTATATGTCAACACAAAATAAAATCGTCGGTGATGGTGGATGTTATAATATTTCAGTCCAAACAACCTCTCTGAAGATTGCTCATGTGAGCCGAAAGCTTAGAAGAAAATCAATAAATAATTATCCAAATGTTGGAGAATTTTTGTCTTTATTTTCAACTGAAATTAAAGCAAAGATACGACGCTCAGAACGGATCATGATTATATATATATATATATATATATATATATATATGCATGTGTGTGTATGTGTGTGCGTCTGTGTGTGTGCGCGTGTGCGTGTGAGTGTGTACTGAGATCAAATACAGATCAAATATAGATCTCAGAATAAGATAAAAACCAAATAGGAATGAATTTTACACGTTTCAGTTTTATTAAATCTTCGTCAGAGAATGAGATAGACAGAAAAAGAAGAAAAATATTATGATGCTTTTACTTTTGAGTTCTTTCATTTTTATTGGTTAGTCATGTTTCAGGTGCATTCGATTTGTTAAACAGGCGTTAGTATAATTTATGGCGTTCCGAATCCAATGAGGGAATAAAAATAAATATGCAGTTTTTCATCACCAGTGTTCAAGCAGCCGCTGAAATTGCATTGTATATAACGTGCCACTAGTTGGGACAACACACACATACACACAAACACATATATTTGAAATGTGTATGTATCTAATCTAAACTTATTTATAAATGGAACTTTGTCTGTGTGTGTGTGTGTGTGTGTGTGTTTGTGTGTGTCCGTCCGTTACCTATACACGCCGAAACGGCTGAACCGATTTTCTTGAAAATTTACACAGTTGTACTATAAGCGTCTGCGAGTGTTCTTAGCTAAGTTTTGTGTCGAGGTACCCCCGATAAATATCGAAAAGCCGATTTTAATCAACTTTGATACGCTCATAGACAAAGACAAAAGAAATGATATTCAGAATTTTCAAGGTTGCAGTTCTTACAATAGTGCAGAAAATCTATAATATATATATATATATATATATATATATATATATATATATATAAAGGCAAGATGTTTGTGTGTGTGTCTGTTTATCTGCCTGTATGTCTGTATTTTTTCAGCCCTTTTATTTTAGTTTTTGCTTCGGGTTTGGCTCTAAGTATCTATAATTCTAGTTCTTAGTCTCAGCCATGATACCATTTACTCAGATGACTTATTTAGCCTTCAAAATTCAGATTACGACGAAAAAACTTATTTGACATCAATACCAGGAAATCAAAATTTGATTTACATCAATTTATTTTTTTTCAGTCTACGGTTTCGCTTTAACTGGAAACAACTATTGCTTTTTAGTCTTTTGTGCTAACGTCCAAAGAGTCTAAGCTCCAGGACCATGGATTAGTTTTAAAGATTTCATTATATATATATATATATATATATATATTATAGAGGATGCAAGTCAGTGAGATAGGAGATGGCTAGTATATATACATATATTATACTAGCAGTATAGCCGGCGTTGCTCGGGTGTAATGAAAGCTTTAAAACTAATCCATCGACCTGGAGCTCAGACCTCTGACTAAATCGAATCCATTGCTAAACCCGCTGCTAAGAATTTCGGTTCACTGTGCAGGGCCAGAAATTTTTCCGTCTGAAACATACTGCACATATATAAATCTACCATTGAATACTGCTGCCACATGTGGCCGGGTGCCCCTGCTATTCTCCTCGTGGTTCTTGACAAAATCCAACGGAGAATCTGCAATGTGATCGATACCGACTTGGCAGCCCGGCTGCAGTCACTAACTCACCGGCGTGATTTGGCTTCTCTGTGTCTATTCTACAAATAATTTCACGGCCTATGCTCCAATGAACTTAGCACACTGGTGCCCCCTATGTATGAATTTACTCGAGCTGCTAGATTATCAATTAGGTCTCCCCTTTTCCAGTGAAACCGATAAAATATAACCGCAATTTCTACTCCAGCAGCTGTTTTTTTCGCAATTCCCGCCTGTGGAATTCCCTTCCATGTAATTGCTTCCCCGACAGCTACAATCTCCAGAAGTTTCTCCAAATGTAAGGTCAATAGCCATCTCCTATCTCACTGACTTGCATCCTTTATCGCAAGCTCTTTTCTCTATTCATCACAACAGCATCCTCATCCTTCTATTACCCTTTTCGTGAAACCCCCTATAACCTGTCACTCTTTCTCATCACTTTTTTCCTACGTAACCGCCTGGTCAACAGTTGCATTAAAAAGGCTTGCTTAAAAAGGGGTGAAATCATATATATATATATATATATATATATATATATGACATCCGCGCAGAAAATCTGTGACAAATTAGCTCAGTATTACGGTTAGACATCCGATTGCTTTGACGCAGGATTGAAACCCCACCGCCTTGGCGGCAGTCGGCGATTCTACCTCTGAGCTATGGGCGCTAGGTAGAAGGAGCGGACTTTTAACGTATGATGCATCATATGCCAGTAGTTAGAGTGCTCTAATTCATTCCTGAATGAGCGATGCGTAGATGCTAAAGTAGCTACTGTTTTTTCAAAGCCTACCATTCACCCAGAGTGCTCAATCAGGGTTTGAGAGCATAATATATATATATATATATAGCGTTCAGTTGGGTGTTCACACTTAGGCTATAAATACAAACTGAAATACAACTTAAAATTTCTCAATTTTGATCTGAAAATATGAGAAGTTCAAGCATTAAACCGAAAAGAAATTTAGTCAAATCTTTCTTATTAAGTTGAAGTGTTCTGAAGACAGTAGACTGAAACACTGTGATCAACTTCATCAAGCTCTGAAGTAGAGATATCATCAAGATCCTGCTTTAACACATTTCATATCTCAGTGTGGCTTTGTCACCCACAACAAAGCTGGGCTAGAATCACACTCATGAAAGCACAAATAAAATGTCTTCCCCTTACCAGATTTTTTTCAAAATTACGCAAAGCAAGCATGCATAAATGTAAAGCAGTTTTAATAGAATATTCCACGACCCCTATCGCCTATGTGGACTGATTACATTAGAAGGCTTATATAGTAAGCACTCGAGATACCTGTGACTCTCTTCGGCAACGAGACTTGCTTGCAGCCAGAGCAATCGGTCTTGAGCAACCACTCTTGTTCACCTCTCTGCGTCCGAGTAGAGAGCAAACCCATTGATGCCCCACCAAAGGGTAGAGCCTCGCTAAGGGTGAGAAAACAAGAGCTCGACACAACCTTAAGCTGAGTCTATGAGATATTTTTGGCTGAGCTTAAGGACTCAGAGCTCTCGCATAAATTGATCTTGTGTTAAACTTGCCTCAGTGGGAAAGCGGCAAATACCATTTCTTCGGCAACGAGGATTGCTTATGGAATGAGCAATCAGTCCTGAGGAAGAATTCTTGTTCACTTCTCTGTGTCCGAACAGAGAGGAACCCAAACGAAGGGTAGAGTCTCATTTGGTTTTGAAAGCCCGACCCAGCTTTAAGCTGGGTTTACAGAATATTTTTGGCTGAGTTTAAGGGCTCGCAATTGCCACACAAATCGACTTTATGTCACACCTGCCTTGGTGGGAATGTAGCAAATACCCTTGCTTCGGCAATGTGTCAGCAATGAATGGTGCCGTTCGTTTTTGTTGTACCCTTTAAGGAAGTTACAAACAGACGAGGTAGCATTCGAGGGAAAGAACAGCAACACGTGCGGAAATAAAAGAAGAGAGATTTATTGTAAAAGGGATAAACTACAGCACAACATTGAGATGTAAAACTGTAGGAAAAGCTCTCTCCGAGCATGTTTAAGTACCCCGACGGGTGTAATGTTTAGAAAGCTTGAACGCTAAAAAATTTGTAGTGAATTCGAACTTCACTGGGTACCCCATTTATTTGGCCTTTTATCACAGTAAATCAAAGCTTAGAAACTCACTGCTTCTTGAGCGAATTTTCAAGGGCCGCCAAGGAGCAACACCTCGTATTATAGGGTAGACGATAAACAACATCCGGCAGTAAAGACTCGGGTCGGAAAATTGGTGGTTTTGAAGAGCGTGAAACAGTTCTTATTAGCTGTTGTTCCCAAACCCACCCTGACCAGGGGTTTAACACCAGTTAGAGTTCTAGCAATAGGCAAAGTGAAGTCCCCAAAAAAAGAAAATACTATGAAAGTTTAAAAATATATTTTTATAGTAAAAAATCAAGCAATGCACATTTATATATAAAAAAATGACCAACTGCATAATAGTAAGATTACCAACAAGACACAAACGCTAAGAAACTGTAACGACTTCATCTAAAATCTATTTAAAATATTACAAAACAGCCAACATGAACTCTTTCAATTCTTGCTTTCCTGACGGCTACAACGTCCAGGAATTTAAATGCAAGGTCAATTCTCATCTCTTAACTACTTGACCCTTTGTTCTTTCCACACTGTCTTGTAGATCCTTTCCTTTCTCTCACCTTCGCAGCTGTCATCACACCTGTACTCCTATCCTTCTCTTGCTCCTTTCTAACTGGTTCGTCCTTCTCCTCACTCTCCTCTAATCCTTTTATACTTATGTGGCCCCCTGGCCTCTTATGTGGCCCCCTGCACATCAGCGGCGTTACCGCCTTGCTGGGGGTGATATGATTACAAACAAAATACTAATCCATATAATATCCGACAATTTCTTAATGAAATCAGACTGTATTCTAAATTATAACAAAACTTGAACATAAAATCGATTTATTACCACCTCTAATAATTTTGTTCATAAAACATCTATACACACGAAATTTGAGTATAATCTACCATGTATTCAAATGTGTAAGTAGAATAACATATATTTTTATTACTTTCAATTGCTCAAAAAAATTAAATTTTGCCATGAACTGAGCCATAAAAAGTTGGTATAACATTAAACAGACAAATCAGTCAATTAATATGGCGTGGTGTTCTACGTATCGAACAATTTTAAAGTCATTTTCTGTCATTCTTGTAATGGAATAGCGATGAGTTGTTCGATAGGATAATGTAAGCCCACATGTTATTTTGTAAGCAAAATTCGCTGCAAGGACTTCACAAACAAATACTTTATAGGACAAGGTAGGACAAAGCGCGATTTTTTTCAGAAAACAAACCTGTAGATCTTTTTATGTCAGTTTTTTCAAGATGTATGAAATGTGTCACAAGATGGCATTCATCATATACTTGAATAGAGAACATGTGAAAATAGATAACTGCGTTACTTACGGCTGCACAAAGATAGATAGAGTGACAGAGCATCGAATATTTAGAAAGGTAGATATATTCGAATAAAATAGAATACAGAGATATAAATAGAAAATGAAAAATGAAATAATGAAATGTGATTCGTTATGTATTATAACTAATATATAGAGTGGGAGAGATAAATACGCATTTAGATAGATAGATAGATAGATAGATAGATAGATAGATAGATATTGATAGATATTGAACAGTCTGAGATAGATAGATAGATAGATAGATAGATAGATAGATAGATAGATAGATAGATATAGATATTGAACAGTAGATAGATAGATAGATAGATAGATAGATAGATAGATAGATAGATAGATAGATATTGAACAGTCTGAGATAGATAGATAGATAGATAGATAGATAGATAGATAGATTTCTTCTTCTTCATGTGCCGTGTCCTTTCAGGACGTAGGCGATCATGGACTTCCACTTGGCTCAGTCTCTTATCAATATATTTTCTCTTGTAAATCACTAAGCCCCGCTTTACCAACCAATTTCTCAGACCTAACAAGTACGTCTCGCGCTGCTTCCCCCAGTCTCTCCTTCCATTTATCCGACCTCTGAGTATTAATTTCGCCAAGCCCCACTTCCTCATTATGTGTACTAGGAACCTCATTTGCCTCTTCCTGATATTTATTTTCAGTTTTCTTCTCGTTTGCATCCTTTCCAAATCCTCATCGTTGCACACGTGCTCCGTCCATGGTATCTTCAGCATCCTTCTGTTGCCTTGCCTCAAGCCTTCCGTTCATCTTTGATGAGATCGTGTAGCATTCACTTCCATACAGAAGGACAGATAACACGTAGCAATCCAGAGATAGATAAAAAGAGAGGTGATTGCATATATTTAGATATATATTGAAATATAGATATAAACATAGTGATATTGATATAAACAAAGTGAGATAGATTTGAAAGTAAAATAGATTTAAATAGATAAATAGATAGATAAATAAGGCTGGTGTACAAAGATATGAAGAACATGTTTGATAGATAGATAGATAGATAGATAGAAATGGAATGATTGGTACAAATTCTCTGTATCTATGAATAGGTCGATGATATAAAAACAAGGACATGATCGATAACTTTAATGAAAGTAGCGTCAATCAGGTTCCCTGTTTGAATTAATACGTAAAAGATATTTTGGATTCCCAAAGGTTTCGCATCAATAAAGACAGAAATCAGTCAATATGTAAAAGATTGGTTTTGCTTGTTTTTCCCCCAGCAACATATCGTTTCGTATGAAATGGTCCTTAAGTTGTTTTGTTTATTTTGTTTTATTTGTTTCCTCTACCACCACCACCACCATAACAACCACCACCACTGTTTTTTACCTTTTTTTTTTCTTTCTTACCGTTTTCATTTTTCCGCATCGATAAGATTTCGATGCTTTTATATCAATGACAGCTTTGGGGAAAGACTGGCTTCTCTTTCTTGCCCTTAAAAGCAATCACATTGTGTTGCCTTTTTTCTTATTTGACTTTCATTATTTTACGCATTTATATATAGTTTCTTGCACGAAGAAGAAATACCGTAACAACAAAATACAAAAACTGCGAAGTTGAACAAGAGAAAGCCCACGAGGTAAAAATAAAGTGGAAGAAGAAAAAGAGAAAGAAGAAGAAGAAGAAGAAGAAGAAGAAGAAGAAGAAGAAGAAGAAGAATAGTGAGAGGGAGAAAAAGAAGATGGCGAAAATGACGTCAAAAACAAAAAATATAAAAAAGAAAGTCTAGAAGAAAAAGATGAAAAGAAGGTGGAGAAGAAGAAGAAGAAGAAGATGAAGGAGAATAAGAAAGGGGAGGAGGAAAATAATAATGAGAAGGTGTGAATAATGACAACAAAAATAAAAAGAATATTAGAGAAAGTCTAGATGAAGAAGAAGAAAAAGAAGAAGGAGGAGAAGAAAAAGAAGAATAGTGAGAGGAAGAAAAAGAAGGTGGCAAAAATGACGTCAAAAACAAAAAATATAAAAAAGAAAGTCTCGAAAAAAGATTAAAAGGAGGTGGAGAAGAAGAAGAAGAAGAAGAAGAAGAAGAAGAAGAAGAAGAAGAAGAAGAAGAAGAAGAAGAAGAAGAACGATGAGAAAGGGGAGGAGTTAAATAATAATGAGAAAGTGTGAATAATGACAACGAAAATAAAAAAATATTAGAGAAAGTCTAGAAGAAGAAGGAGGAGGAAGAAAAAGAAGATGGCAAAAATGAAGTCAAAAACAAAAAATAAAAAAGAAAGTCTGGAAAAAAGATGAAAAGAAGGTTGAGAAGAAGAAGAAGAAGAAGAAGAAGAAGAAGAAGAACGATGAGAAGAAGAAGAAGAAGAAGAAGAAGAAGAAGAAGAAGAAGAAGAAGAAGAAGAAGAACGATGAGAAGAATGAGAAGAAAAATAAAAAGAAAGAAGAAGACGAATGTGTGAAAAATGACAACAAAAAGAAAAAAAAAAGAAAGTCTAGAGGAGGAAGAAGTGTACGAGAAAGAAAAATGTTGAGAAAAATGTCAACAAAACAAAAAGTATAAAAGAAAAAATCTAGAAGAAGAAGGTGACAAAATTGTTAACAATAATAAAATAAATTAAAAAAAAAGAAAAAAGTACAAAAAGAGGAGATAAAGAAGAAGAAGAAGAAGAAGAAGAAGAAGAAGAAGAAGAAAAAGAAGAAGAAGAAGAGTAAAAGAAGCTGCGGAAGAAGAACGAACATAGAAAAAATTACAATAAGAATAAAAAGAATAAAAAAGAATGTATAGATAAAAAAGAAGAAGAAATTAGTGCAAAAAAATAACCAAAAAAACAAATGACTAAAAGAGAAAGTGCGGAAGAAGAGAAACAGGAATTTAGTGGCAAAAGGTGCAAAAGAAGAAGTTAGTGAAATACGGAAAACAATAAGAATGAGAAGAAGCAGAAGAAAAAAAAGTAGAAAAAGACAACAAAACAAAAAGAAAGAAAAGTTTAAGAAGGAAGAAGAATAAAAAAGACGATCAGAATGTGTCTTTAGATGTGAAAAGAAGGCCTCTGTGGAAATGAAGGAAGATAGAAGAAGATTTGAGTGATTATAAGGGGAGGGGATGAGACAGAAAGGGGAAAAAAGGAAGAGGAAAAGAAGAACCAAGAAAGCAAAAGGAAAAATTGAAGACAAAATGTTTTGGGAGAAAAGTAAGAAAGAATAAGAGGGTGAATAGAGGGTGAATAGAAATGAAATGATCTGAATTAAAAATTGAATAAAGAAAGAAGACGAACTAGATAAAAAGACAAACCAGGGTAGGTGAAGTGGTCGGGGTTTATTTTTTTAATTTTTTTTTAGTCTGCAGGAACTGACACTTGCGATCCATTAAAATGGCGTCTGTGACGCCTTTCTGTTAGTCTGATTGTTTATATTGAAATAACAGGATTTTAGGTATCTTTTGATCGATATGAGCAAAGGTTTCAAAATCTATCTATCTACAATGGTCAGGGACAAATTAATTCATATATCTCATATTTGTGCGAGTACATACAAATCTATCTATCTATCTATCTATCTATCTATCTATCTATCTATATATATATATATATATTAATATACTTAATTACAATAAAGCAGCACTAATAATTATAGACTAAAAGTCCGAAAAACCAATGCTAACCTAATAGTAACTTAAATAAGAACTACCTCGTAGGTTAAATAAAGGGGAAGAAAAAAAAAAGAAACAAAGCGTGCACAAGAACAATGCGTCAAGTGCTTGTTTGAAAGAAAAAAACAACAATAATATATATCAATATTAAACCTATCTATCAGTCTATCTACGTATATTCATGTATCTATATATATATATATATATATATATATATATATATATATGTATATAGTCATCCGCAGACAGATCTGCTTCGCCGTATCACAGCTCATCAGTACGGTTAGACTCCGATTGCTTTTTTACCCAGGATTGAAACCCGACCGAAATGGCGTCTGTCGGCGACTCTACCCCTGGGCTATTGGCGTTCGGTGGAGGAGGCAGACTTTTTAGCGCATATCATTATACGCGCCCAATAGCTAGAGTGCTCTATATAATATTAACTATGGTAATAACAATACCAATGGTAACAGAACTAACTCTACCGAAACTAGTATTAATTAAGCTATAATTTAAGTCGTCTTGTACAACCCACCGAGAACAAACTCGGAGGGAAAAAAGGGGAAGTAAAAAAAGAAACAAACGAAGTACATGAACAACAAGTCAAGCACTCGTAAGAAAGAAAAAAAAACCAAGACAAAAAAGAAAAACTAACACTAAAGCGCTCAATACGAAAGTAGAGCAAACAAAGACAGAAAATCTAAGCAAGAGCCAACAACCTACCACGGTTTCGCCCAACGGCTCGTCAGGAAAATTGGCTCTGACGAGCCGTTGGGCGAAACCGTGGTAGGTTGTTGGCTCTTGCTTAGATTTTCTGTCTATTTAAAGTTTTTGAAGTAGTTTCGTATTTTATATCTGATTTTTTGTTCGAACCTAAGTGCACAAATGTCAAATGTTGATTTTTTTAGAACGTTTCTAAAAGTGTCTACATAGGATTATTCCCGATATCTAACACTAGTAAATGTCTTTATTACCCACAGCCTATAAACAATCAAATAATATATACCTAGAATAAGAAGAATAAAAGAGAAAGTCTAGAAGAAGAAGAACGGAGAGGAAAAGTACAAAGTGATTTTATATTAATCATCGGCGCTTGTGTTATTATTTTATGGACGTGTGCGGATATTTTTAGTTGATTTTAGTCAACAGCACAATAATACTCACCCATACACACAGTAAACAGAACCTACAGATATTGGAGACCATCTACATTAAACCAAAACAAACAACACTTAATAAAATCACATTTAAATCTTCTCATAACACATTACATTTAAACATAGTTCTGTTAACAATTCGGGCCCTCACGCGTTGTGATGTCATAGAACCGCATTACAAATTTACGAACTGCGTTTGCTATTTGGTAACTGTTATGGTTACTTAGCAAAGTTTTATGTCAAGACAAGATAAATTTATCTTTGATAGTGGATGTTTTTATGTTAACGTCCCTGTAACATTTCTGAAGTTCATGTCAGCCGAAAGCTTAGAACCAACATAATAAAAAATATTCAAATTTTAGAGAAATTTTGTCTTTATTTTCACCTGAAATTAAAGCCAAAATACGATGTTTAGAACAGACGATGATTAAACATAATAGACATTCATTGTCTCTTATATTTAACAGTATATGTTTAGATAATGTTTTTGTTTGTGCATGTGCACATGTCTTCATGCAAACGTATCTGCGTTTGTGTGTGTGTGCATTTAACATTTGAAAGTCTGGTTGATAACTGAATTATTTTATATATTATGCCTCATCACCAGTGGTCATTATTTGAACTACGTTAAATAAAAGTTTTGATTCGGCAAATAAAGGTAAAGTCGGCATTGTTCTATTAGTCAGGCAGTTAACTGCCATACGTGTTACACGCTTGGGCGATCATGTCTCGAAAGAGACCTGACTGACTGGGCAGAGTATTATCCCGCAGTAGGTTGCATTTGCTTTCTGCGGTAGACTGGTTGCCGACCAAGGCTATAGAACCCAATCTGTCCTGCCATTTAACTCATCACTGGAGGGAGAAGAGATAGATTATATTACATTATTATATTAAGCATAATTAGTGGAGGATCAGTTTATTACTTCAAAACAATAGAAAACCGATCCCCCACTTTATGCCAGAAGTTTTAATTATGTTTCCAACTATTATATTCAGTCAGTCAGTTA
Organism: Ascarosepion bandense; assembly: GCA_037127315.1. Taxonomy (NCBI): domain Eukaryota; kingdom Metazoa; phylum Mollusca; class Cephalopoda; order Sepiida; family Sepiidae; genus Ascarosepion; species Ascarosepion bandense. The sequence continues at coordinate 374,072 of JBBBDQ010001298.1, read as the reverse complement.
AGTGCCATACGTGATACACGCTTGGGCGATCATGTCTCGAAAGAGTCATGACTGCCTGGGCAGAATATTATCCTGCAGTAGGTTGCCATTGCTTTCTGCGGTACACTGGTTGCCGACCAAGGCTATAGAACCCAATCTGTCCTGCTATTTAACTCATCACTGGAGGGAGAAGAGATAGATTATATTACATTATTATATTCAGTATAATTAGTGGGTGGTCACTTTATTACTTCAAAACAATAGAAAACCGATCCCCCACTTTATGCCAGTAGAAGTTTTAATTATGTTTCCAACTATTATATTCAGTCAGTCAGTTAAGTGCCATACGTGATAAACGCTTGGGCGATCATGTTTCGAAAGAGACATGACTGACTGAACAGAATATTATCCTGCAGTAGGTTGCCATTGCTTTCTGCAGTAGACTGGTTGCTAGCCAAGGCTATAGAACTCAAACTGCTCTGTCATTTAACCCATAACTGAATCGAAGAGCCGTATTAATAACTTTCATAAGAGTATTCGAGCGTAAATAAATGCAGGTAATTCGAACTCGGCTCCCCGGATTCTCGTTCCAAGCCGATATCCACTGCACCACGACGCACATTGTTCTATAGTAAGACAAATTTTAACAATTATTTCCATATATATCAGTTAGGCATACACGCTTGTGCAAATTAATTAAAACAACTTCTTAGTTTCCTTTGTTTCCACATAAAGTCACGCGAAGACACACTGGAGTGACAAGATTAAATTAATTTCTGTTGTTAAACATATTAGCTCATTTGCAGTGATATGCAATTATAGCAATTTATTTTCAGGATACCAGATAAAATTTGTTTGGCCTTGAAAATTATTGCGTCACCCGTGATTGCATCAGATTTTTATCTTACTCAGACACTATTGTCTGGACTGTATATTAGTTGTACTAGGGCCATTGTCTGCGATAGACGTTACCCCAAGGAAGTGTACGAAAATTGAAACATTAGACAATCACACTGGCAAACCTTACAGAGAGATCGCGGATAATCTTGGTGTCAGCCTTTCAACTGTCAGTCGTGTCATCAAGACGAAGAAGCAAACTGAATCAATTTTTAAGTCCAAAACGAAAAAGAAAGTTGGAAGAGTAAAACAACACTAACAGACGATATATACGTAATTAAGAAAAGTGTGAAAGATCCAAGGAAGACGTTATTAGATTTGTTTCTATTTTTTAATCATTTCACCCCAAGCAAGGCAGTACTCACACTCATGTGCAGGGGAATACATAAAAGGAGAGTGAACGGTTACATAGGAGGAGAATGAAGGCAAAGATGAGTCGAAGAGTAACCGGTTACAGGGGGTGTCAAAAATAGGCAAAAGAAGAATAGAAATACTGATATTAAGAGAGTTGAGTAAGCTTAGATTAAAAAAGGGAGGAGATCAAGATTCAAGGAGTGTTGGGGAAACGATAAGTGAAGTATAGGAGCCTAGGAATAAGAGATGACGACTGACGTTGCATTTAAACTCTTTGAGATTATAGCTATCAGGGAAGCCAAGGGAGTTTCACAGGCGGGAAGTGCAAAGAAAGAAGCTAATGAAGTTGAAGTAAGGCTGCATTTGGTTGTTTTGTCTGGTTGCTCCAGTAAATTCTTGTAGAACGGACAGAAGAAAGTTAAACTCGTCAGAGCAGAAACCATGAATATACTTGTAGAAGAGACAGAGGGAAGACACATCTAGTCGGCGAGAAAGTTGCTGGAGTCGAGCTGCCAGGTCGGAATCGATTACATGGAAAATTCTTTTCTGGAGCCTGTCGAGAACACCGAGATGAATAGCAGGGGCGTCTGACTAGATATGACAACAGTATTCAATGCATGGTTGGATGGTTGATTTCTATATGTGCAAGATGAACTCGAGCGAGAAAAACTTCCTGGCAGTACCCAATCTTCCAAACAGTAGATTTAGCTATTGATTCAATGTAGTCGTTCCACATGAGGTCGGCTAAGAGAGTGAGCCTGAGGAGGCGCAGTGTATTGCTTATGGGGAGATTAGCTAGCTCCGTGTTAATGGGAGACAGGAGGGACTCTCTATGGTGCTTTACAGATAGCAGCTTTGTTTTAGAAGAAATAATGTTTACAAGCTTTTTCTTACCTCAGTCCACCACAGATTGGAAATCTTTCTCAAGATCAGCAATGAGGTTATCTTTGTCCGCTTTGGCAGATTTTGGACTGCGTCAGGAATAACTGGTGGTGTCTTCAGCGCAAATGCCTACTTGAAATTTAATCCTATCAGAAAGATTGTTGATGAAGATCAGAGGAGCGTCGGGCCTAGGATGGTGCCCTGGAGGACACCCGCCTTCGTTTGATGGGATCTGGAGGGGTGCCATTTCAAGACAATTAGATAAACTCAAGCAATCGTCTAGTGATACCATATTCCTTAAGCGTGCGCAGAAGGCCGGCGTGCCAGACCCTACCAAATGCTTTGGAGATATCTTGGGTAACAACTCGAGTATCGCCGTTGTTATCAAGGACCTTGTATATGTACTCGGTAATAAGGGTGTATGTATATGTATATGTGAGTCAATATTCTTGATTCACTAGTGCGTATATGATCATTTAATTTACAATGCAAACTTTTTCTTTCCGACCTTGAAAATTCATGATCTTTATTTATTTGTTGACTGAGCTAAAAATTATCATCTATTGATTGTTCGTTCAATTTATACTCCTAAAGCAAATAACGTCACTATACTTAGAGCATTTGTTGAACGCCATCTGCCCATCGTCTTAAATTTTATGTAATAAAGTATGAATTTTGAACATAGACAGTTTTCGCAACATATAAAATATTTTCTCTGATCCACAAACGCCTACGGGTACATCACGTTACAAAACCTGTTCCCGTATTATCACCGAAGGTATGAAAAGCCAAGCCTGATCAGTACCTAGGTGGGTAATTGCTTGGGAATTCAAGGTACTATAAGTTCATATTTATTGGTTGTGTAATGGTTAATGGCAAGAATTGTTAATTGGAGGCTCGGGTTTCAATTCTCGTTAGGCTCTTAATATCCATTTACGCGCAAATAAATTTAAGAAAGGTCTGAATCCACTTCTTCTTCCCCCAGACTTGTATTACTACAACATTCAGTCAGTCAACCAGATAGTACCATACGTGATACACGCTTGGGCGATCATGTCTCGAAAGAGATTTGACTAACTAGTGAGAAAATTTTCGCACAGTATGTTTTCATTCTGCGCTAGACTGTTTGCCATTCAAGGCTATACAACAAAATCTGTACGTGGACAAAATAGATGGATCAAAATCTTTTCCAACGTATTTGTGCGTAAGTGAATGCAAGTGAAATTCGAACGCTGCTCACTGGTTTCTCGTTCCAAGTCGATATGCACAACATCAGAACACCCATCGTTACGACATTATTACCTAAAAAATATCAATACAATCTAAAATGTTTTCTGGCTTTAAATAACTAGAAATGGATTGATAATCCATAAAAAAACAAATAAATGAATCTTCTGTGTATTTCTTGTCGCCTGTTTCGGCCAGAAAGAAAGACACAGAAAACAAAATGGTAGGTTCAAACAGTGTATTTGAATAACAGAACATATACACAAGTAAGACTGTTAGTAATCAGCAAATAGAAGTGTACGTTTGAACTAGATAAGTACGCTGCGTCTCCACTGTCTCCAGACTGCCTCAGAGCTGCGTCCTCAGACGTCACGCTGGTTAGTATTTATTGACGCAGGAAGAGTTTATTCCACTAGAAAGTGTTTCTATTATTATTTATTCATTGTAACTTGATGTGTGCTTTACATTTAATACATTTTATTAAGTTTATATTAGTATCCTTGCTTATTGTTCAATTTTATAAAACTTTCATCAAGCTGTCAGCGTGTAAAAATTTACACCAGCTTATTATCTTTTGATCTTCAATATGCCTCAAAGGACACGGTAGAAAGAAGAAGAAGAAGAAGAAGAAGAAGAAGAAGAAGAAGAAGAAGCCTAATGTGTACGTCCTATTTTTGTTAATGTGTGTAATGTTCTTCGTCAGATTATACCTACTCTCGCTACAGTGTCAGAAATAATTAAACTACGTTACAGAATATGCAGTACTTAAAGACTTATACAGCCGTAATAAAAAAAAAAACTGAAAATAACGACAAGCAATGAGTTTCCACATTACTTTAAATAAAAGTTAAAAAGAAAATGCGATAGCAGTTAGTAAAATTGTTCGGAAAATGAATGCCAAATCCTTTCTTATATATCTTTTCTCAGTACAAGTATACTTCGAGTTAAGTCGTTCTTAATTATAGGTCATTTGTTAAAAGATATATATGGAAAAATACAAACAAAATCATTTTATTCGACTTTGTCCGCCACAAATATTAAAGTTTTAATATCACTAGAAAAGCGTTGAAAGCACATAAAATCATGGTAATGTAGAATAAATAACAATAAAATTATATGAAATCATATTAATGAATGTAAATATTTGTAAATTTAACATAAATTAGTTTTCTACTATCGTAAAATAATTTTAATAGCTGTATTTTTTACTTAACCTTAAAAAGTTATTTTTATTTTATATCTTAGCACAAACCACATTCACAAATAAAACGTCCGTGGTGTACTGTAAAGATCGTCAAATTGTAAACTTCTATACCTGCAAGTATGTACGTATATGCATTCGTAATTTTTTTCTGTACTATATTAAAACAAAAATTTATTTGTTTTCAAGCTTAAAATAGATATCTTCGTAACCACATATTATTAAAATACATTTATAAATAAATAAATACATTTTAATAATATATTAACTTCTGCTCCGATGAACTTAGCTCACTGGTGCCCACTATATATGAATTTACTCACGCCTCAAGATTAGCAATTAGGTCTCACCATTTTACTGTGAAACCAATAAAATGTAAACTCAAATTCTACTCCAGCAGCTTTTTTTCTCACACTTCCCGCTTGTGGAATTCCCTTCCATTTACTTGCTTTTCCAACAGCTATAATCTCCAAGAATTTAAATGTACAGTCAATAGTCATCTCCTATCTCACTAACTTGCATCCTCTCTCATGCTCCTTTCTCCATCCACTTCACTCTCATCAGTATTCTCATCCTTCTCTTACCCACTTTCTGACATCCTCTATAACCTGTTACTCTTTCTCATAACTTTCCTCCTGTGTAACCCCCTGCAAAAAAAAGGTCTTTATTAAAATAGAGAGAACATATATATATATATATATATATATATATATATATATATATATATATTCCAAGAATTTAAATGTAAAGTCAATAGTCATCTCCTATCTCACTGACTTGCATCCTCTTTTTCTCATGCTGCTTTCTTCGTCCACTTCACTCTCATCAGTATTCTCATCCTTCTCTTACCCACTTCCTGAAAATCCCTATAACCTGTCACTCTTTCTCATAACTTTCCTCCTATGTAACCCCCTGCAAAACATTGGGAGTAAAACGCCTTGCTTGGGTCGACAAGATTATTAAAATAAATACTAAACTGTGAATGGTTATTTGTGGTTTATTTCAGTGATAAGTAAATTCGGAGACAAGTAAATTCAACTGAAATTGTTCTGTTTTTTTAAATTAGGTCGCCTGTCTTAGAAAAAAAATTACCGACGTAAGTTGTGGTATAACTGTATTCATTAAAATAATGATTTTTTTCCCCCACAGGGGAGCACCAGCTACTTCAACATTTTCTGTTCTTCAATTTACTTTTCTATTTTAATTTTTTCAGGTTTCATCTTCTTAAGGCCAGTTTTTTTTTTCTTGTCAATGTTACACATTCTTTCTTGATTATTCTGGTATCTCTACTCAGAGGTTTTTGCAGTTTCAAAATTTGTGCTGCCATCAAACAATTACTGGATAATATCTTGTTTCTTGGTTGAGGTAAACTTAGTCTTATAATCAACAGCTATCTAAACTTATTTATAAATGAAACTGTGTGTGTGTGTGTGTGTGTGTGTGTGTGTGTGTGTGTGTGTGTGTGTGTGTGTCCGTTACTTCTAGACTCCGAAATGGCTGAACCGATTTTTTTGAAAATTTACACAGTTGTACTATAAATGTCTGTGAGTGTTCTTAGCTAGGTTTTGTGTCGATGTACCCCGATAAATATCGAAAATTGATAATCGAAAAAATCGGGTTATAGAAGGAGGAATCCGATTTTAATCAAATTTGATACACTCATAGACAAAGACATAAGAAACGATATTCAGAAGTTTCAAGGTTGCAGTTCTTACAAGAGTACAGAAAATCGATAATATATATATATATAAAAAGGCAAGATGTTTGTGTGTGTGTCTGTTTATCTGCCTGTAAGTCTGTATTTTTTTCAGCCCTTTTATTTTAGTTTTTGCTTCGGGTTTGGCCCTAAGTAGGTATAATTGTAGTTCTTAGTCTCAGACATGATACCATTTAAAAATTAAGGCAGACACGTTATTTCATGGAAAATCGAAAGTATAGGTTTATTTCAGGTGAACCATCATCAGCTTCCGCGATTATTCTACAGAAGAAGTTTCGTGTAAAATCTTCTGTACAATAAAGCCAGAAGCTGATGATGGTTCGCATGAAATAGCCCCATATTTTCGATTAACCATGAAATAACGTGTCGGCCTTAATTTTTTTCTCATATATAAATATATAGTCATCCGCAGAAAAAGAAGATTAGAAAATCTCACTTCTGCAGATCTCAATTCTCCTTTATTTTAGTGACAATGAATGTATTTAACTGCAATCCAATTCCGGGCAATTGTTTGACATTTCGATTTCTTTTGTGCCATCTACTGTCATCTCTCCCTACAACACTTCACTCCATAGAATTTCTCCTTTCTTCCTTTTTGTTAAGCCCAGACGTCACGTGACCCTTATGTATATCTATGTATATTTCACCCACTGCCAAAGTTTTTGGGTGTATTTCTCTCTGAGCCGTTATCATCGACTCTCTCCTCTTAGGTCTTTTTTCTCTCCTCTCTTCCCCTTTGCTTTTTTATTTTTCATTTTCGCTATATATTCTCTGTGTTCTTTTTATTTTCTGTATCACGCTCTTTATTTCCTATGTTGCTCTCTTTCCTTTTTGTTTTACTCTCTCTTTTCGATTTTCTTTTCTCTTTTTTTCCTCGTACAATTTTCCAAAATATTCATTGCACTGTTTTAAATTAATGTTTTGAACGTTGTTAATATTTTCTTCATTCACATAGATAGATAGATAGATAGATAGATAGATAGATAGATAGATAGATAGATAGATAGAAACCGACTGAGATAGATAGATAGATAGATAGATAGATAGATAGATAGATAGATAGAAGAAAATGAGATAGACAGGACTAGATTGATTTCCATATGTAAAGATTGATACATATGAAGAGAAATAGATACGAATATATTTAAATAGAAATTTATTTATATATTTATATATTTATTTATTTATTTATTTATTTAGATAGATAGATAGATAGATAGATAGATAGATAGATAGATAGATAGATAGATAGACCGACTGAGATAGATAGACAGACACATACCGACTGGGATAGATAGATAAATAGATAGACACAAACCGACTGAGATAGATAGATAGATAGATAGATAGATAGATAGATAGATAGATAGATAGATAGATAGATAGATATGAAGAAAATGAGATAGACAGGACTAGATTGATTTCCATATGTAAAGATTGATACATATGAAGAGAAATAGATACGAATATATTTAAATAGAAATTTATTTATTTATTTATTTATTTATTTATTTAGATAGATAGATAGATAGATAGATAGATAGATAGATAGATAGATAGATAGATAGATAGATAAAAACAGACTGAGATAGATAGATAGATAGATAGATAGATAGATAGATAGATAGATAGATAGATAGATAGATAGATAGAAATATGCAAATAGATAAAGAAATTTCTATACTGATATTTATCAAGATAACCAAATGAAATGTGGCAGACTTTACGTTAATTTTCATTTCGGTGAACCCGTACATCCTTTTCAACTCAGCATTCGGCATCTGACTATGATTTCTACTAACGGCTAAAACGTCGAGCATTAATGTCTACTCAATATACACTGCTATCTTAGACATAACACAGACCCTCCTCACATATAAGTATGCGTGTGGGCGTGGAACTATGTATGGTTAAGTTTGCTCTTTCGGGTCTGTATGTGTGCGCGTGTGTATATGTACGCTTGAAGCGTCATTGCCGTTGGCTCTACAAGAATCGAAGTGCTTAGAATCAGGAAAGGAACTACTTCTTACAATTGATGGTCGAGAGTATTAACTAATAATGCTCTTGTCTTGTGTTTCCTTGCCAGAAATAATGGACTTGTAGATACGTGTGTATCGCCATGCACACGCCTCTTTTCTCTAACATTTCCACACAAACACCATCTAGACTCAGTCCGTTCAGACATAAGCTATGCGAGCTTCCGTTTGTGTATAAATCTACAGAAACAATGGACCTTACACTTAGTAACATCAACTTAAGACGACAATACACAGACCACTGTATAAAGTCAGTCAGTTAAGTACCATACGTGATACACGCTTGGGCGAAGATTTTTCCGCAGTAGGTTTTCATTTTCTGTTGTAGACTGGTTGCCAACCAAGACTATTTTATTCAATCTCTTCTGTTATATAACCCATAACTGGAGAAAGACAAGATGGATTAATAACTTTCGCTTTAGGTTATGCGGGCGTAAGTGATTGCTTCGAATTCAACTGGAACTGGAACTCGCCTATCTGATTTCTCGTTCCGACTGGAATTATACTTCATCACAACGTGTATCCCTATAAAATGTCAGTCAGTTAAGTGCCATATGTGATACACGCTTGGGCGATCATATCTCGAAAGAGACATGACTGACTGTAAAAAGTACACCAGTTAAAAACGTCGGTTTTCCAAAAAAGCTTTAAGTGAAGCTGACGAAAGGGAGAAAGATCATCATATTCAATAAATGTTTGATGGGTTTATTCCATTGTCGGACACGAGATATCACACGTCATAGTTAGATATTCGCAAATGCCACGCGCAGAACTTGAGTTGATCTCCCAGGCTGATAACCGAAAAAACAAATTCCCTCCACCTGAAAATCCAACAGCGTGAGATTTGAACCCGGGTTTCATGTTTGGAAATCGAATGCTCTACTCCTATAACTAGACATTTGAACTTTTTTAGGTTTGAGTGTATAATATACTGAATTTTGGATTCTCTTCAAAATTCTATATATCTTAGCTTCATCATTTATTCTAAACCATTACAATTCAATATATATTAAGAATGAGTATGCATGTATATATATATATATATATATATATACATATATATATAATGAATTTTTGAACATTATATTTTATCGATACTCGTATTTAAGTAGATATTCTGTTTTTTAATTAAACAGTATCATATATTTATATCTACTGGACTGATTATTTACGATAAATTGTTATTACGAAAATGTAGATAGTGGTCGCAGGTTCGAATCCTGCCGAATGGCACACATTTTCGTAATAAAAATTTATTGTAAATAGTCAGGCCAGTAGATATAAATATATAATACTGTTTAATTAAAAAAATAGAATATCTACTTAAATACGAGTATCGATAAAAAATAATGTTCAAACAATTCATTTCAAATTGTCGGTTGTTTATAACCAGGTTTTGTTAAAATTCGTTAAGTTCCGTAATATATATATATATAATTTACATTATTCGAATGGATGTCCTCACCTATATTGCTATATTTCCATTCACATGTGATAAACAAACTAAACACTAATTCAATTTATTCTTTATCAATCCATCTGGCTTTCTTTGCAGGAGACTTTTCCTAGGCCTGTCAGGTGGTTTCTTGGCGTCACATGACCCAGTTTCCTCAAGTTTACTTAAAACATTATGAATAACACTGTTAGATTTCCCCACACCCTTTGAAATATCCCAAATCGAGAGTTTATCTTCATTACGTAACTGGACTATCAGTTTTCTAAGTTCCAACGACGTCACAGATTTTTTCACCATATTTACAATGCAAGAAGCAGTAAAGAGCCGGTGTGAAGACCCTAAAAAATGTTCAATAATGCAAAATAATTATTAAATATTTTTAATTTATTTAATCGTTCTGATGTTTTTCATTATCTATTTTTTTCGAATGTTATATAATTATTCTTATAACTTTATCAAAATAAGTTTATTGAGTTTTATATATTGGAAGTATATAATTTACCGTTATATCTTTTTTTTCCTTGATAAAATCCGTCTCTTCCCTCCAGTTATGGGTTAAATAATAGGACAGATTGGATTCTATAGCCTTGACTGGTAACCATTCTAACGCAGAAAGCAATGCCGACATGCTGCGGGATAATCTTCTGCCCAGTCAGTCATGTCTCTTTCGAGACATAATCGCCCAAAGCGTGTATCACGTATGGCACTTAACTGACTGACTGAATATAATAGTTGGAAACATAATTAAAACTTCTACTGGCATAAAGTGGGGGATCGGTTTTATATAGTTTTGAAGTAATAAAATGATCCCCCACTAATTATACTTAATATAATAAGGTAATATAATCTATCTCTTCTCCCTCCAGTTATGAGTTAAATGGCAGGACAGATTGGGTTCTATAGCCTTGGTCGGCAACCAGTCTACCGCAGAAAGCAATGGCAACCTACTGCAGGATAATCTTCTGCCCAGTCAGTTATGTCTGTTTCAAATGGTGTATCACGTATGGCATTTAACAGACTGACTGTATATATATATATATATATATATATATATATATAGTCATCCGCAGACAGATCTGTTTCGCTGTAACACAGCTCATCAGTACTGTTAGACAGACGATTACCTTTTACCCAGGGTTGAAACCCGACCGAATTGGCGTCAGTCGGCGATTCTACCTCTGAGCTACGGGCGCTCAGTCGAAGGAGGCATACTTTTTAGCATCTATATTATCATTATACACGCTCAATAGCTGAGAGTGTTCTAATTCATCACTGAATGAACGATGCGTAGATGCCAGAGTAGCTACTGTTTTTCAAAGTCTACCATTCTTCCAGTGTGTTCAATCAAGGCGTGAAAGCGTAATATATATATATATATATATATATATATTACGCTTTCACGCCTTGATTGAAACAGTCTTGTATATATATATATATATATATATATATATACAAGACTGTTTCACTGTTTCACAGCTCATCAGTGTGGATAGACATCCGATTGGTTCCGGCCGGGATCGAAACTCGACCGATTTGGTATCAGTCAGTGAGTCTATACCTAAGCTATCGGCGTACGGCTGTGTGTGTGTGTGTGTGTGTGTGTGTGTGTGTGTGTGTGTGTGTGTGTGTGTGTGTGTGTGTGTGTGTGAGTGAGTGAGTGAGTGAGATAGAGATAGAGAGATAATCCTGCCCAAATATGCAATATATATGTATACATATTTGGGCAGCAATCTCTCTCTCTCCCTCTCTCTCGCTCTCTCTTTATATATAAGAGTGATTTGAACATATGGATTAAAATACGACAGGAATATAGAATAAGTAAAGAGCATATGGGAAAAGTGCCTTTAATCTAACATGATTTTACTTTATTATGCTTCTTCAGAAACCCTCCTCCCGTGAGATGACAATCCTTAGTTGAAAGCAAATGGAACAATAGTAAGCAGTTAAGGGAGAACATGTTTTTTTTTTTAAATATTCAATGTTTCGAATAATAATTTCGTTTTTTTTTGGGCGGGGGGGGTTGTGAGATTAGAAACCAAATATTGAAGTTAAATTGTATGTAGAAATGCGGAGAAAATTCTCAAATCAGGAAAATATTATACAATAAAACCCGAAACAAGAGAAATGGCCTGATCCCAGAAAGCAATTCGAGTCACATTTCAAACCTGGCCATATTAATCTCAATATGTCATAGTTTATAGAATATACAAGAGTATATATTTGAATATGAGAAAGTCTATCTCCAAACGGAAACGGCTACGAAACTCGTAATACAGAAGTCAAGAAAAACAACTAAAGATTAATAAAGGACTACTTTTGAAAAAAGAATAATTTTTTATATACAGTATTTACATATTTACCACTGTCACCGTCTTTGTTTTTGTTAAACTTCGGTCTTCTACAAGTGTATATCGATCGGCGTAGAATTCAAATAAAATCTTCAAGCAAAAAAATCATTTTTAAAGAAGCATTTTAAACTTTAGGTGTCGTCTTTTGTTGGATTAAAAACCATCATTTGGGGTCGAAACATATATACATTGGCAATGCTTCTATGCAAATATTAACTGATAATTAAACTGAATTCCCGCCTGTGGAAGGAACTCCCTTCCATATACTTGCTTTCCTGACGGCTATAACTTCCAGGAATTTAAATGCGAAGTCAACTCCCATCTCTTATCCGCTTAACTCCAGCCCTTTCTACATCACCCTGTGTATCTTGTTCTTTTCCTTTCTCTCTACCTTCGCAACTGTCTTCACTCGTGTGTTCACATACTTTTTTTTTTTTTTTAATCATCTCACCCCAAGCAAGGCATTCCACTGCCACTATTGCGCATGGGGCTACATAGGGGAAGGTAAAGAGAAGGAGTGGATAGACATAGGGAATGTCAGGAGAAAGGTGACAGATGAGTAAGGATAGCGAGGATGAGGGTCGGGCAGATGGGAAGAGTGCTTGATAGAATGGGAGCAGGTTAGTGTGTTAGGAGGTGTCTATTGACCTTACATTTAAACTCCTGGAGATTGTAGCCGTCGGGGAAGCAATCGTTTGGAAGAGAATTCCACAGTCGGGAAGTGCGAGGAAAGAAACTGTTGGAGTAGAAGTTACGGCTGCATTTTATCGGTTTCACTGTAAAAGGGTGGGATCTAGTTGCTAATCTAGTATCTCGTGCAAATTCGTATTTAGGGGGCACCAGTGATCTAAGTTCATCGGAGCAGAAGCCGTGAAAGTATTTATAGAAGAGACACAGGGAAGCCACGTCTCGCCGGTGGGAGAGAGACTGCAGGCGGTCTGCCAAGTCGGTATCTATCACATTACAGACCCTCCTCTGAACCTTATCGAGAAGCCCGAGGAGAACAGCAGGGGCACCCGACCAGATATGGCAGCAGTATTCAATGCACGGGCGGATGGTAGATTTGTAAATGTGCAGGATAGATTTAGACGGAAAAAACTTCCGAGCCCTACACAGAGAACCGACTTTCATAGCAGCGGATTTAGCAATGGATTCGATATAGTCATTCCATTTGAGGTCCGCTTTCTTGCTCTTTCTCTTTCACCCCCTATAGCTGTTTCGTCTTTCTTTTCACTCTCCTCCTGCCTGATAATTCAAATCTCGTATATAACCACCTGCAAATCAGTGGCGTTAACGCCTTACTTAAAAAAATAAATAATAAATAAACTTTTATCATTGTTTTACTCGTTATGATAAAATGAAAAAAAAAAAAACACGGAAGATAAATAAAGGATTACTTTTGAAAGGAGGATCATTTTTTTTTATATGCAGTATTTACATCTGTACCAATATCAACGTCTTTTTTTAAACTTCGGCCTTCAACAAGTGTATATTGATCAGCGAAGAATTCAAATAAAATCTTCAAAAAAAAAATTATTTTTAAAGAAGCTTTTTAAACTTAAGTTGTCCTCTTTTGTTGGATTAATCTACAAATAAGGGGTCAAAACATACATACATTCGCAATGCTTCTATGCAAATATTAACTGATAATTAAACTGAATTATACGTAATATTTTAATTTAAGATTCAAAGCCTATTCCATTTTTCAAAACAATGTTTATTACAAGTTATATTGATACCCCATATTTTATTTGGTAAGAAAGCAAAATTCATGCGTCAACGTGACAGGTAAAAAAAATATACAACAATTTGCTCCGGAATCAGTAAGAAATCTGGCGATGTAGACAAACATAGCCTCGCTGTTAATCTTTAGCAGGACCTTCACTCAGTGGTGGGCTGGGGTAAGAAGTAGCTCGTAAATTTCAACGCTTCTAAAACGAAACGCTTATCTGTCAACCATTACAGGCAATCTCTCCTGCCACCCATAATCATGGACCAAGCAAGTCTCCCTGAAAGCAATAAACTGCGCCTCCTCGGCTTCACCCTATCTTCCGACCTCAAGTGGAATGATTACATTGAATCAATAGCTAAATCCACTGCTAGGAAGGTTGAATCACTGTGTAGGGACAGGAAATTTTTCCGCCTCAATCCATTTTGCACATGTACAAATCAACCATCCGACCGTGCATGGAATACAGTTGTCATAGCTAGTCAGGCGCCTCTGCTGTTCATCTCATAGTTCTCGACAGTTTCCAGAGAAGAATCTGTAATATGATTGGTCCTGACCTGGCAGCTCGACTCCAGTCACTTTCTCATTGTCGGGATGTGACTTCCCTCTGTCCCGTCTATAAACATTTTCATGGCTTCTGCTCTGACGAACTTAGGTCACTGGTTCCTTCTCCACAAGCATTTACTCGGGCAACTAGACTGGCAACAAGGTCTGGGGTCATACGTCTGGAGTATTCGCACCTAACTTCCCTCTTAGAACTGAGGCTCAACTGAAGGATGTTTACATAATACTCCCTCTGGTTCATTAAAATAATTTTAAAACTTGACCCCCTTAAAGCGAGCGGAAGCGACGGAATCTTTGTAATTGTCTTGAAGAAATATGTCTTTAAACCCTCCTCTCTCCTCTCTAAGCTCTATAATTACTGCCATTCTGTTTCCTGTTTTCTTGCCTGCTGTGTTTCCTCTATTTAAGAACTCAGGAGAAACCTCGAACCCCTCTAATTATCGCTCTATCAGCCTCCTACCAATTTCCGGCAAAGTGTTTGTGGCTCTCATCAGTTTTCAAAAAATTCAATATCTCACTGCCTATAAACTATTCTCGGACAGACAGTATGAGTTCCGCTTTGCCAGGTCTACTGCTGATCTGCTAACGAACATCACTGAATACATATACCAGGCTGTCGATAAGAACTTTGAAGCTAGTGCTGTTGCCCTGGATATCTACAAAAAATTTGACAGGGTCTGGCACGCCGGCTGTCTGCGCAAACTACAGGGATACGCTTGCTTGGTTAGATCCAATCGTTTCTATCAAAGCTCACAATGAAGGTTGTCTTGGAGGGGCACGCCTCCAGTTTCTATCACACGAACGCGGATGTCCCCCAGGGTTCTATCCTAGGCACGACGCTCTTCCTGATCTTCATCACCGATCTCTCTAAGTAAGCATTTACGCTAATGACACCACCATTTATTACCGCCTAAGTCAAACAAAGATAACCTCGCTGCTGATCTTGAGAAGGACCTCCAATATATGGGGGACTGGGGTAAGAAATGTCACGTAAACTTGAATGCTTCCAAAATCAATCAATCAATCAATCTCTCTCTCTCTCTCTCTCTCTCTCTCTCTCTCTCTCTCTCTCTCTCAGCCGACCTAAAATGGAACCATTGAATAAATATCTAAATCTACTGCTAGGAAGGCTGGGTCACTGTGACAGGCCAAGAGTCCCTCTACGCTCATGCACTGAATACTGTTGTCATATCTGAGCAGACGTCCCTGCTATTCATCTCGGGATTCTTGACAGGATCCAAAAAAATCTTCAATGTAATCGATCCCGACCTGGCAGCTCCACTCCAACCACTTTGTCAACGACAGGGTGTGGCTTCCCTCTGTCTCTTCTATAAATATTTACATGGCTTCTGCTCCGACGAGCTTAGCTCCCTGGTTCCCCCTCTAAAAGAATTTACTCGAGCAACCGGACTGGCAACAAGGTCTTTCCCATTAACGATCAAAACAACCAAATGCATCACCACTTCTACTTTACAAGCTTCTTTTCTCGCGTTTTCCCGCCTGTGGAACTCTCCTCCGTTTACTTGCTTCCCAGATAGCAACAATCTCAAATAATTTAAATGCAACGTCAATTCCCATCTCTTATCGCCTTAACTCCGATACTTATCTTAACCTTTCCTCAGCACCCATTGATTCTTATTCTTCTCCCTTTTTCACTCTTTTTGGTGGGGAAATTTAATATATATATATATATATATATATATATATATATATATACTACAGACCATGACCATAAGTTTGGAATCACTTAGATTTATTCTCTAAGAAAAAGAAAATAACACATTTATTCTCTAAGAAAAAGAAATAACACAATTTATGTCTTAGAAGAATAAATATAGATATATGTCATTGTTGCTTACAACCGATTTGGTGTCAGTCGGAGTCGCTATCCCTTAAGCCATAGGCGTTGGAAATTAGAGGAGGGAAATTTTAGCGTGTTGTATATAAGCAGTGTATACAGACACCAGTTACCGAAAGAAATCAATTCATTGCTGAAAAAGTGATGCACAAATTGCGGAAGTGATAACTGTTTTTTAAATTTTCCTCTATAGAAAGCTTAATCGTAATGAGTATATATATATATATATATATATATATATATATATATATATATATATATACTTACAAAGAAGTTATAAGTTAAAAATGTAAATTTTGACAGTATTTATTTATTTATTTCTATTATTATATATATATACATATATTTGATATTTCAGACCGGCCTCGGCCTTTCATCAGAAACAAATATATATATATATATATATATATATAATAATAATAATAATAATAATAATAATTATTAAACCGACTCTGCGTGTATTCTAATCTCAAAATTTTATAGAAGGGACTTTTTAAGACCACGAATGACCAGCAGAATCTAAATCCGTTATTGTCCTCGGCTATAAAGCTTTGGGCAAAGAGGGGGAAAAAAAAAAAGGAAACTGCGTGGGACCGACAATACATACGGTTCCTCCCAGTAAAAAGAAAAAAAAACCTCTAACGGAACAAACAAAAGTTATATCGAAAGTTATAGTAACCCCTCTCCCAGGTTTTTTTTTTTTCTTTTTTTTTTTTCTTTCCTTCCATCCAACCTCTTCTGCAAATGGGTTAGTCTTAGTAGTGTGTATTTATTTGGTTAGTACATGATCTGCCTTTGCCCTGACGAGCCGTTGTGCGAAACCGCGGTAGGTCTTGGCGATCTTGCTATTTTGTCAGTGTATATATATATAATAGAAATAAATAAGTACTGTAAAAAAATACATTTTTAACTTACAAATTTTTAGTAGTTTTCCTATACATATTAAGACACTATACGTGGATTATCATTATGCTATATATACTTACTGATATACACGCAAGTATGCACACGTATACAATTAATTTTTGATGTTAATAAAACAGGGTTCGCGGTTATATAACAGAGCTATTAAATACATATTAAGAAATATATATATTAGTTCACGTCTATAGCATGACTCGGAATTTCACGTCTATAGCACGGAGTTTTGTGCACGTCTCTCTGAATTATATATATATATATATATATATATATATATATATATATATATATATACATATGTATATATATATATATATACATATGTATATATATATATATATACATATATATATGTATATATATATACATATATATATATATATATATATATATATATATATATATATATATATATATATATATATATATATATATATATACATATATTGGATCAGAAGAGCCGCCGTAAGAACATCAAAGCGGTGAAATACGTATCATCCAAAATAATAATCAGAAATCCGTGATAAAATATTACTCTGCTAAATAAATGAATTTAACTTTGAGTTCTCTCGAGTTCGTCTCTTTTGGAATTTACCCGAATTACATACCAAGTGTACTACATTATATATATATATATATATATATATATATATATATATATATATATATATATATATATATAATATGCTTTAACTAGCGTACAAATACTAGACTGATCTTATGTTAAAATGAATCCCATCGTGGGACAAATTTCATTCGTTCTCCCGGCATGTATATTGTCCAGTAATACTCTATATATGCAGTAAATATATATCATAATACGGGCGGCTCTGCTTCTGTAAAGCACCGTTGGTGTAGTGGTATCATGCACGATTCCCATTCTTGTGACCCGCGTTCGATTCCCGTACGGTGCACAGGGTTGTTATTTTTTTATTAATTTGCTTCTAAATTTAATTAAAGTGAATACTGTATTTCTCGATAGAAATATTACTTAATAGATGGATGAATGTGAATAGATATAAGTAGATAGATAAATAAATAATAAATACACTAAAATACATAGATATGTATAGAATGGAGTAAAATGAGAAAACACGATTTTTGGTGCCAAGAAAGACAATTTTTACCTCGTTTGATCATGCTGATTGTGTTTTTCGGTCAAATATTTTTTTTTAAATTAATGTATTACTGATAAAGTTTATCATTTGATTTAAATTTAGGCGATAAATTAGAAAAAAACAGTACTTCTATCTTAAAATATTGTACTAAAAAACTCTTTTTTATAAAAAATAATTTATTACAGGTGGCTGATATAAATTGCTTAGCCTGTTGATAGGCTTCTACAACCGTTATTGAGTGAATATTGCGATGATCGACGATTATAAATTGATCTTTTTTTTTCCAAGAATGAGCAATTTCATTGCAGGAAAAACGGTAACTCGATATCAAAATCTAAGTTCATTTCCGGAATCAGCACAATCAAATTAGATAAAATACGTGTTTTGTTTCTTGGAACTAAAAATCGTGTTGACCAGTGAATTCTGTCCGTCCCAGACAAGTTGATACAAACAAACACCGTACCAGTGAGTGGCTATGTGCCTCCACGGAACCAATGCTTGCCAAGCATACACACTGAAAAATTGTGTCAGCTTAAAATAATAAATATACAAAAACACTCGATCATCTTGTATAAGTTTGCACCGTATTGGCACCGACTGAATATAAAATAGGGTACGACAGATCGATTCATTTTCTGCATCGGAAACTCTGCAAGTTTTACGGAAAGTAATTGTTATGAACACCACCCACACGCGGTTACAGACATAACTTCTGCAAAAGTTTTATGGGCCTTTTTAATACACACAGAAAGAATAATGAAAGCTAATCGCCCAAACAATGTGATCAGAAATAATTTAAATGTCATATGTGATACACGCTTTGGGCGATCATGTCTCTTTCGAGACATGACTGACTGGACAGAAGATTATCCCACATTAGGTTGCCATTACTTTATTCGGTAGACTGGTTGCCAGCCAAGGCTATAGAACCCAATCTGTCCTATTATTTAACCCATAACTAAAGAGAAGAGACGGATTAATACCTTTCCCAAGGATATTTGTGCGTAAGTGAATGCAAGGAATTCAACTGGAATTTGAAATCGGCTCCCCGATTTCTCACTCCGAGTCGATATTTACTGCACCACAACACACATCCTATAGATCAGAGTTCACATAAACAAAAACTATCTGCCAGTCGATGACTGCAGAGTATCTTTGATCAGCCTCAAAAGCCTATCACAATACAGGGATCTTGATTGGCAATCTATGGACACCTGATGGTGATCAGAGGGTACTTGGTTGAAACGCTGTGTCTCTTATAACACTAAGATGAGAACAAAAGTTCGAAATAATTTCAAGATGATTGAGATAGAGTAGACAGAACGTGAACCACATTTGGATTCGTAGTGTTATCAAGTCAGTCAGTCAGTCAGTTAATTTCCATACGTGATACACGCTTTGGGCGATCATGTCTCAAAAGAGACATCACTGACTGGGCAGAAATTTATCTCGCAGTAGGTTCTCATTGCTTTCTGCAGTAGACTTGTTGCCAACCAAGCTATAAAACAGAATCTGTCTTGCCATTTAACTCATAGCTGGAGGGAGAAGAGATAGATTATATTACATTATTATATTTAGTATTATTAGTGGGGAATCAGCTTGTCACTTTATAACAATAGAAAACCGATCCCCCACTTTATACCCAGTAGAACTTTTAATTATGTTTCCAACTGTTATATTCAGTCAGTCAGTTAAGTGCCATACGTGATACACGCTTTGGGCGATCATCTCTCAAAAGAGACATGACCGACCGTGCAGAAGATTATCCCGCAGTAGATTGCCATTGCTTTTTGTGGTAAACTGGTTGCCAGCCATGGCTATAGAACCCAATCTGTTCTATTATTTAACCCATAACTTTAGAGAAGAGACGGATTAATATCTTTCGTAATGGTATTTGTGCGTAAGTGAATGCAAGACAGAAAAAGCGCTTAGCTTCTAAGGATATTCGTCTTGGCATATTTTTTAGATTAGGAAAACCTCTGCAGTTTTATCTACCGTGCGTCTTGCATCAGCTTCAAAAACCTATCACAAACCGGGGACCTTGATTGGCAATCTATGGACATCTGATGATGACCAGAGGGTACTTGGTCGAAACGTTGTGCCTCTTATAACATCTATATCACCCAAGACGAGAACAACACTTCGAAATAATTTCAAGATGATTGAGATGGATAAAAATTGAGTAGATAGAATGTGAACCACATTTGAATTCGTAGTGTTATCAAGTCAGTCAGTCAGTTAATTGCCCTACGTGATACACGCTTTGGGCGATCATGTTTCGAAAGACACATGCAGAAAATTATCTAGCAGTAGGTTCTCATTGCTTTCTGTGGTAGAAAATGACCCAAGGCCTGGACGTTACCACCGAAGAAATCATTGATCGCGTTGTCCACTCATGTGATTGCACTGTTGATGCTAGGAACGATTGATCTGATTGATGGGTATGTCGAGATTTTGTGTTTCGAGTAAGCCGTATAGTGGGGAGTGTTGTAGAGGGGTATCCTTTTAGTAATTCATTGCTTCACCTCCGATCAGTTTAGCTCATTAATGCCCCCTCCACAAGAATTTACTCGAGCAACCAGACTGGCAACAAGGCCCCGCCCTTTTACAGTTAAATCAACTTTCTTTCTTGCACTTCACGCCTGTGAAACTCTCTTCCGTATACTTTCTACCCTGACGGCTACAATCTCCCAGAAATTAAATGCAATGTCAATTCCCATCTCTTGTCCATTTGACTCCAGTCCTACCCTTATTCTTTCCCCATCTCCTCGTGTATCTTGTTCTTTCCCTTTCTGATTCTACCCTCGCAAATGTCTTCACATTGGTATTCCCATTCTTTTCTTGCCCTTCCTCCGACCCCTCTTTTTCTCCGCTCTCCTCCTGCTTAAATTTTTACTATTTTCTTATGCAGCCCCCTTGTGAACCAGTGGCGGTACCGCCTTGCTTGGAGTGAAACAATTTTTAAAAAATGTCTATAACACACACAAAGAAGATACCACATTACAACAACCACACTATACGGCTTAAACAAAATGCACAAGTTCTGCTATGTCTTCCGTTTTTCGCTTTTAATTTCTCATTGCTTTGTTATTAATATATTCTCAAGTAATTTCTTTGACTATAGTTCCAATCAGTCAGTTAAGTGCCATATATTAAACACGCTTGGGCGATCATGTCTCGAAAGAGACATGACTGACTGGGCAGAAGATTATCCCGCAGTAGGTTGCCATTGCTTTCTTTCGTAGACTGGTTGCCAGCCAAGGCTATAGAACCCAGTCTGTTCTATTATTTAATCCATAACTGGAAGGAAGAGACGGATTAATACCTTTCCCAAGGGTATTTGTGCGTAAGTGAATGCAATGAATTCAGCTGGAATTCGAACTCGGCTTCCCGATTTCTCGTTCAGAGCCGATATCCACTTCACCACAACGCACATCCACCAAACAGCTCAAATATAATTCCTAAATGCTCATTTCTTTCGCTGGTCTCGTTCTTTTATATATATTTATTGTTCCTCATGTTTAAAACTCCATAAATAGATTCTTCCAACTGTCGCGTTCCTTGATCTAAATGTCTCGGAAGTTTTCTGCCGCTTCATTTCTATGTAGATTTATTTCATAGTCTGCCGTAACAGCGATATCTGAGATTCGTTTTCAAGTTTACAACTGATCCAGTCCTCCGTCTTGAATTTGTTGATTTGTTAAAGACTCAACGTCTCAAATACTTTTATGTTTCATTCTCTGGTACGTAGATTTATATTTGTGGTTTTCTCGTCAAATTGCGTTCAATTGCACAGTTTCTTTGTGGATCGTCTTTCCTATTAAATCATGTCTATTCTTGTATTAGTTCTGTTACTTTCACGAATCATGAAAGACAATCTTTCTTAGTTCTTTTCTCACGGGCTACATTTGTATCTTTGTTTTATTTTTCATTGTATATTTTTGTTTTTATATAATATTTTATTATAAAATTGATTTAAGAAACTATTGAGAAAAAAACAAGTTTCGCTTTTCAGGTTTCCTCTACACGAACATGTTCATGAAACATTTACTTGTTATTTCGGGGATTTGTTTTCTGAAATTTTCAAATGAGTATTTTTCCTTTCATTTTTTAATTTCAGTCTTTTTTATATTCTTTATTTTATTATCGTCAATTTCTGTCATTATAATCACCACCATTTTATTGGGTTAAGGAAAATTGAATTTTTGCTTAATTCTGTTTACACTATTATCTAACAAAACAATTTTTTTTCATTTTCACTCGCTTCACTTTTCGAGGAAATTTTTTATTATTATTTGATTTGTGAAAGAAATAAAGGAATATCTTATAATTTTTGTTTTATTTTATCTTTAATATCTCCACTTTTCTTAAAGAAGATCACGTGTTCATTCGCTTCATTCAGCCTGAGAACATTTTCACACAATTGACGTCAGATTTCAGTTGGTTTATCGAAATAATGATATAAGTGCACCTGGTGGTTCTGCCAGAATAATTCAAAGATTTATATATGATCATAAACTGGTAAGCCTTAAAGCAAAAACAATTCGAATATATATATATATATATATATATATATATATATATATATAGTGTTATGATGTATATAGCTACGAGGCCGGCTCTGTAGGCTTACCTCCCCTTAGATAAACAATAAAGAGACTTCCTTTACTAGATAGCTAGTGTGTTCACGTGTTATTCATTATCGCTCGCCATCGGCGCCAAAACATGGTGTCAGAAGTGGGATGGGGCAAACCAATATTCCGAAGTATTAGTATTATCTCCGAGGTATTATATCTGATTTGTGCCGTGCAATGATCCGATCCGACTTCCTTGTTTTGTGTGTACACGTGGTGTCCGAGAAGTAGTTGGATTAGTTTTCCGGTGCGTATACGCTATTTCAGTTATTTTCCCATGAAAGGTGTGTTTATCCGAGGTGTGGAGAGATGACTTCGCCGAAAGTAGAAAAAAAAATCCCACTCAGCAAGGTGGGTGTTCTCGACAACTGTAAAGATGTATTTTCCGTGTTGGGAAGACTACCAGGGGAATACAAAATACAGAGTGATTAAAAAGGTCAAACCAGTTCAGAACAACCCCCGCAGAGTTCCCCTACCACTCAAAACGGAGCTCGCCATAGGACAACCTATCAGGGTGAAGCGTCATCCACAAACCCCTAACAGTGACTGGACGTCTGGTATAGTCACTAACAAAGCAGCATCACGCAGCTACATGGTCCAGGTAGATGGACAACAGTACAGGAGAAACAGGCTCCACTTGCGCCAACAGGCCACATTTCCTGACCGGGCACCCACTGAGCCCCTGAATATCTGCCCCCGGCAACTAGATACATTACCCAACCAAGCACCAGCTGAACCCCAATACACTCCTATACAAACCTGCACATCACAGACACATGAAATCCAACCCCGTAGATCTAGTCGTCCTGTCCAAGTGCATTTTTAAGTCATCACAATCCAGACAACATTTCTTCCCATTCTGCAAACATGACCCAAAACTGAAATGGTCCCCAAATAAAAGAAAAAAACACATAGGGACTTTTTTGATGACTCTGAGCTGTACTAGCTTCATTCAATAATGAACTCGCACACTATTCCAAAGTATGGACTTTTACAGCATCACATATAGACAATTAAAACTACCTTGAACTCAGTATAAACATCACTTGATAAGAGGGATGTTATGATGTATATAGCTCCGAGGCCAGCTCTGTAGCCTTACCTCCCCTTAGATAAACAATAAAGAGACTTCCTTTACTAGATAGCTAGTGTGTTCACGTGTTATTCATTATCGCTCGCCATCGGCGCCAAAACATATAGTCTGCCACAGACAGTCCTGTTTCACTCAATCACAGGTGACCACAATGGCTTTCAGACGTGATAGCTTGTATTTGTTCCCAAATTCTAAAAAATCTAATAGAGAAGCTACTATTGAATCTACAACCAAACCTTTGGAAAAGTTCTTCAGATACGATAGACTGGTTTAACAACATCAAAAACAAATCTAAATCCACCTTCCTTAAATTCGATATTGTCGATTTCTATTCCTCTATATCAAGGGACCTTCTTGAGAGTTGTTTAAGATTTGCTAAAAATTACGTGAACATTTCGGATAGGGACTACGAAATTATCTTTGTGGCCAGAAAATCCATTCTCGCCTTTGATGATTCCACATGGACAAAGGGACCGGGGGAGGTTTTTGACGTCCCTATGGGAGCATATGATTCAGCCCAGGTGGCAGATCTTGTGGGAATTTACATTTTAGATATTCTAAGCAGATTTTTAGACCCAAAACAATTAGGCCTATATCGGGACGATGGATTAATAATTATCCCTAATTCCAATGGGCCCTACACAAATAGGATGCACAAAAAAATAAATAGAGCCCGGAAGTACCTCGGTTTTAAAGTCAAAGTCACCTCTAATCTTAAGATTGTAAACTATCTAGACATCACCCTTAACTTAAATGATGGATCGTACCAACCATTTCTCAAAGAAAATAGTTCCCCACTATATTAATATTTCATCCAACCACCCCAAAAATATTATAAAACAGATACCCAATATAGTGAATAATAGAATCAACCAATTATCATCCAACATTAAAACTTTCAACGCAAGTAAAAATATTTACAATAAGGCCCTTCAAAAAAGCGGATATAAGAACAAGTTAACACATAATAAACCTACAATAGACTCCGAATCATTCAAAAATAAAAATAAAGGAAGCTGTAGAAAAAGAAAGATAATTTGGTTTAACCCCGCTTATTGTAAACTAACTAACATCAATATTGGTAAAGTAACTTAATAGACAAACATTTTAATAACAGTAACCCTCTACGGAAGATTTTTAAATATTATATTTAAATCTTATATTGAAACCCATTTTTTTCTTGCCTAAATACACCTCTTCAAACAGCCCACAATCTTAACTTTAAAAAGTAATTTAACTCATTTAGTTGACTATCTTTATAAAAAATGAACTCCTATTCCTCCCCTTCCTAAATATACCATTTCAACACCCTGTAACCCCGCGACTACCAGCTCTGTCCTTTTCCACTTTGTGACCATTGTTAACCAAAAACCCCTCCACACTCTAACTCAGAGCCTTCACCATTTGGAAAAACAATGTTGCTGACGTGATGTAGAGTCTCTATTAGAGATCCTCTGTCGAAATGTACATCCGACAACTTTGAATTTTGAAAATTTTCTCTAATTTATATTGGCTATGTATTCTTAATACATTGAGCTCTCTGCCTGCATCACTATTTAATGTTTAAAATTTTTAATGTTGATTATGATCAGGTTCTTGGAATTAACCTTCCTACTCTTCCACTTCGGATTAAACAAAAACAATATATATATATATATATATATATATATATATATATATAAAAGTAAATGCATGAACAGCAGGTAAAAAAACCTATGAGTTCCACAACTTTGTTCCACAACTATATATATATATATATATATATATATAAGCAAAGGTTTACTCAGCTATAATCAGAAGAACAGCATGATTAGATAAAGGGGACAAAAAAATCACATTTTCTCACCTAAGAATTTCATGTGACTGACTTTACCAAAGCAAAGAGTTGAAGAATTTAATAAAATTATTTTATGAATACCAGTTTTCTCAGCCTTGCATGATAAAAATTGACTTATTTTATGCAGAGTAAGTATATGGCGTACAAAGGCGGGCAAATAGAACAGAGCCAAAGGAGTAAAGCCTGGTCAGGTGAAAGACACGGTTTTCATCTGTGCATAAATATAAAATACAAATGAAAGTCAAAATAGAAAATGGGTTGATGGGAAGGGAATAAATATGTATAAATATCAACCAGCATAGATAGATAGATAGATAGATAGATAGATAGATAGATAGATAGATAGATAGATATGAAGAATCTAGGATGGATAGATAGATAGATAGATAGATAGATAGATAGATAGATAAATAGATAGATAGATAGATAGATAGATAGATAGATAGATATAGAAAATAGGATAGATAGATAGATAGATAGATAGATAGATAGATAGATAGATAGATAGATAGATATACCTAGGATAGATAGATAGATAGATAGATAGATAGATAGATAGATAGATAGATAGATAGTAGAAAAACCTAGGATAGACAGATAGATAGATAGATAGATAGATAGATAGATAGATAGATAGAAAAATAGATATGAAAAACCTAGGATAGACAGATAGATAGATAGATAGATAGATATGAAGAATCTAGGATAGATAGATAGATAGATAGATAGATAGATAGATAGATAGATAGATAGATAGATATAAAGAAAATAGGATAGATAGATAGATAGATAGATAGATAGATAGATAGATATAAAGAAAATAGATAGATAGATAGATAGATAGATAGATAGATAGATAGATAGATAGATAGATATAAAGAAAATAGGATAGATAGATAGATAGATAGATAGATAGATAGATAGATAGATAGATAGATATGAAAAACCTAGGATAGATAGATAGATAGATAGATAGATAGATAGATAGATAGATAGATAGATAGATAGATAGATAGATCAGCTGAGAGAAATATGCATCAGCTGAGATAGAGAGATATGTATAAATTCCAGTAGATGGATAGGTAGATAGTTGGTAGATATATGCATCAGTTGGAGATAGATAGATAGATAGATAGATAGATAGATAGATAGATAGATATTAACTGAGATAGACAGATATGAATCAACTGGTATATATAAATATCTATATATATATTTAGATAGATAAATAGAAAGATAAATAAATTTCATCTGAGATTGAAATGAATGAACTGTGATTGCTAGATATGAATCAATTGTTATGTATAAATATAAGATAGATAGATAGATAGATAGATAGATAGATAGATAGATATGAAAAAATTGGGATAGATAGATAAATAAATAAATATCAACTGAGAGAGACAGATATGAATCAACTGGCATGCAATTATATATATATATATATATATATATATATATATATATATATTAGTCATCCACATATAAGCCTGTTTCGCTGTATCACAGCTCATCAGTGTGGCTAGACGCATCCACTCGCCTCTGGCTGGAACTCGACAGATTTGGTGTTAGTCAGAGTCGTTACTCCCTAAGCCATCTACATATGGTATCAGAGAAGGGAAATATAGCTGAAGTGGAAACTGTTTTTAAAATTTTCTTCTCTCTTGAAAATTTTTTAGATATTTTACAATTTTATGGGTAATACATATTTCACAGCAAACCTGCTCTTCAGAAACAAATGATACAACAGTTAATATTCAAAATAATCCAGAAAAAATATATATACATACAGACACTCACGTGCCCATATCGAGAATAGAGATTTATAATAGTAATTTACAAAACATTTCCTCGCCCATTCAAAAAACTCCAAAGAGAGAAAAAAAAGAAAAATATAGAAAATTAATTAATGGAAAGAAGAGAAAGAAAAAGAAAAGGAATGGAATAGAAATAATGTATTTTTGTAGTATATCTATTTTTTTATATTTATGAATATTATTTTATTTATATAATTAAACTTTTTTAATATTAATATTATTAGTATTATTATTGGTGTTAAATTTTTTTAATATATACATTTTTTATTATATTATAATTATTATTATTATTATTTTATGAATATTATTTTATTAATATTATTTAAGATCTTTTTTCTTAATTATAATATTTTTATTAGTGTTAAAATTTTTGCATATATATATTCATTACTATTATTATTTTTATTAATATCATTTTTATACTATTATTTAAGATCTTTTTTCTTTTATAATATTATTATTAATGTCATAATATATTATATATTATTATTTATTATTATTTTATTAATATTATTTTATTACTATTCTTTAAGATATTTTTCTTTTTTAATAATATTATTAATACTGTCATTAATAATATTATTAATATTATTTTGATTATTAATGTTAACGTTTTTTATATATTATTATTAATATTATGTATTACTATTATTTAAAGTTTTTTTAAGATTGTATTTTAATATTTTATTTATCATTTTCTTATATAATTTTTAATTTATTATTTTAATTTTTAAATTATTTTCACTATATTTATGATTTAATAGTTATATTTGAATCTGTATTAAAATGTATAATTTAAAATTTATTTTTTACCGTAGATACATCCCATTATATTTAACACTAACTGATAATTTCCATATCATGTTTTTCTAAGAAAGCAGATGAATTGCAATAGACACTGGTGTCGATCTAAAACGTTAATTTCAATTCTCTTTATACTGTTCGGTCTCCTTTTCTTTTCTTTTCTTTTTCTTTCTCTTTTTTCCATCTATTAATTTTCTATGTCCTTTTTTTCTTTCTTTGGTGTTTTTTAATGAGTGACAAAAAGTTTTTGGAGATTACCATTACAAATCTCTATTCTCGATATGAGCACGTGTCTGGATTATTTAGAATATTAGCTGTTGTATCATTTGGGTCTGAAGAGCAGATTTACTGAAAAATATGTAATACCCATGAAATTGTAGAATATCTAAAAAATTTTCTAGATTATATTACTCAGTTAAATTAAATGAATAAATTTAACATTGAGCTCTTTTGAATTCATCTCTATTGGAATTTACCTGACTTAAATACGAAATATTCTATGTTATTTACACACACACACACACACACACACACACACACATATATATATATATATATATATATATATATATGTATACAAATGTCTACTCAGCTATAATCAAAAGAAAAGTATAATTATATAAAGAGGACAAAAGAAAAAAAACATTTTTCTTGCCTACGAACTTCATGTGATTGACTTTACCAAAGGAAAGAGTTGAAGAATTTAATAACAATGTTTTGTGAATACCAGTTTTCTCAGCCTTGCATGATAAAAATTGACTTATTTTATGCAGAGTAAGTATATGGCGTACAAAGGCGGGCAAATAGAACAGAGCCAAAGGAGTAAAGCCTGGTCAGGTGAAAGACACGGCTTTTCATCAGTGCATAAATATGAAATACAAATAAAAGTCAAAATAGAAAATGGGTTGATGGGAAAGGAATAAATAGGTATAAATATCAACCGGCATAGATAGATAGATAGATAGATAGATAGATAGATAGATAGATAGATAGATATGAAGAATCTACAATACAAATTGATATATATATATATATATAGATAGATAGATAGATAGATAGATAGATAGATAGATAGATAGATAGATAGATAGATAGATAGATAGACAGAAATGAATCAGCTAAAGTAGCTATATATGAATCAGCTGGCAAATATGGATAGATAGATAGATATGAAGAATTTAGATAGCTAGCTAGCTAGATAGATAGATAGATATCAACTGAGATAGACAGATATGAATCAGCTGAGATAGCCATATATGAATCAACTGGCATAGCTAGCTAGCTAGCTAGCTAGATAAATAGATAGATAGATAGATGGGAAAGAGAGAAAAATATATTGTGGTTTGGTTTTGTAAGAAAGACAATCAGCAAGCGAAAATCAAGGCAGAATAAGAAAAGATATAATGGTAAAAGTTTTGGGTGTGCAATGTATTGCCTTTGATCTGATTGGTGCTGTTCGTTGAAACTTTTCTCAGTCTGGGCAGTCTGCTGGGTGAAGCCCATGATGAGACTTAGACTTTTTAGACACCTGACGAACAAAAGATGAAAAAGAAATATGCAACCAGGTGAAATACTTTAACTAAAGGAAATGTTCATTTATGCAAAGAAATAAATATTCTTTTATTATTTTTATAATAAAATAATTTATGTATTCTTATAATGAACTTATTTCTAATGCAGTCATATAGTAATATCATTTTTTTAATCATTTCGCTCCAAGGAAGGCAATACTCACACTGGTGTGAAGGGGGCTATATAAGAGGAGAGTGAAAAGGGTGTTATATAAGAAGAGAGTAAAAAGGATCTCTTTGAGAGAAGTGTGAAAAAGGAGTTACATAATGGGAGAGTGAAAGTGGTGCTATATAAGAGAAGATTGGAAATGGAGCTATATAAGAGGAGAGTGAAAAGGGAGCGATATAAGGGGAGGGTAAAAAGGGATCTCTATAAAAAGAGAATGAAAAGAGTGCGATGTAAGAGGAGAGTGAAAATAGAGCTGTACAAGAAAAGAGTTAAAAGGGGGCTTTATAAGAGACGAGTGAAAAGGAAGCTATATAAGAGGAGAGTGATAAGAGAGTTATATAAAGACGAGAGTGAAAAAGTGCTATATAAGAGGAGAGTGAAAAGGGTGCGTTATAAGAGGACTGTTAAAAGGGAGCTATATAAGAGGAGAGTGAAAATTGAGCTACATATGACGAGATTGAAAAGGGAGCTATATAAGAGGAGATTGAAAAGGGAGACATATAAGAGGAGAGTGAAAAGGGAGCTATATAAGGGGAGGGTAAAAAGGGATCTCTATAAAAAGAGAATGAAAAGAGTGCTATGTAAGAGGATAGTGAAAATAGAGCTATATAAGAAAAGAGTTAAAAGGGCGCTTTATAAGAGGAGAGTGATAAGAAAGTTATATAAAGACGAGAGTGAAGATGTGCTATATAAGAGGAGAGTGAAAAGAGGACTGTTAAAAGGGAGATATATGGAGAGTGAAAATTGAGCTACATATGAGGAGATTGAAAAGGGAGCTATATAAGAGGATATTGAAAAGGGAGCTATATAAGAGGAGAGTGAGAAGGGAGTTATATAAAGACGAGAGTGAAGGAGTGCTATATAAGAGGAGAGTGAAAAGGGTGCGTTATAAGAGGACTGTTAAAAGGGAGCTATATAAGAGGAGAGCGAAAATTGAGCTACATTTGAGGAGATTGAAAAGGGAGCTATATAAGAGGAGATTGGAAATGGAGCTATATAAGAGGAGAGTGAAACGGGAGATATGTAAGAGGAGAGTGAAATGGGAGTTACATTTGAGGAGAATGAAAAGGGAATTATATAAAAAAGAGTGAAAATTGAGCCACATATGTGGAGAGTGAAAATTGAGCTACATATGAGGAGATTGAAAAGGGAGCTATATAAGAGGAAATTGAAAAGGGAGATATATAAAAAGGAAGCTATATAAGAGGAGAGGGGAAGGTTACATAGGAGGAGAGCGAAGACAAAGAGGAACCGAGGAGGAACCGGTTACAGCGGGCGCAAGAGAAGAACGAGAATACTGGTGTGAAGAGTGTTGCATGAGAGTGGAGGGAAAAAAAGGGACTAATATAATATTTAGGAACTGTTGGTGAAAGGATAATAGAAATATGGGAGTCAAGGAGACAAGGGATGGCAACTGACATTGCATTCAAACTCTTGAAGATTGTAGTATTCAGGGAAGTAAGTATACAGAAAGAAATTCCTTCCACGGGTGGGAAGTGCGTGAAAAGAAGTGCTAGACTAGAAGTAGAAGATGCATTTGGTTGTTTTGACTGTAAAAGTGTGGGGCCTTGTTGCCAGTCTGGTTTGCTCAAGTAAATTTTGCAGAGGGGTCATCAGGGAGCTAAGATCGTCGGAGCAGAAACCATGAAAATATTTGTAGAAGAGACAGGGAGAAGCTACATTCCGTCGGAGAGAATGTAGCTGGAGTCATGCAGTCAGGTCTAGATCAATTACACTGAAGATTCTCTTCTGGGTCCTGACGAGAACCCCAAGAGGAATAACAGTGTCGCCTGACCAGATATAACAACATATTCAATGCATAGGCGGATGGTTGATTTGTTTTTACAATGAATTGTGATAATAAAATCATGCTCACTAAATTGTTATAATAAGATAATTTATAATGCATTCTTATAATAAAATAATTTCCCATGCATTCTTATAATAAAATAATTTCTCCTGCATTCTTATAATAAAATAATTTATAATACATTCTATTAATAAAATAATTTCCCATGCATTCTTATAATAAAATAATTTCTACTGCATTCTTATAATAAAATTATTTACAATGCATTCTTGTTATCAAGAATTCAATGCATTCTTGTAAATGAATTTACAATGCATTCTTGTTATCAAGAATTCAATGCATTCTTGTAAATGAATTTACAATGCATTCTTGTTATCAAGAATTCAGTGCATTCTTGTAAATGAATTTACAATGCATTCTTGTTATCAAGAATTATTCTTATAATAAAATAATTTATAATACATTCTAGTAATAAAATAATTTCCCATGCATTCTTATAATAAAATAATTTCTCCTGCATTCTTATAATAAAGTTATTTACAATGCATTCTTGTTATCA
Source organism: Ascarosepion bandense (assembly GCA_037127315.1). NCBI lineage: Eukaryota > Metazoa > Mollusca > Cephalopoda > Sepiida > Sepiidae > Ascarosepion > Ascarosepion bandense. The sequence continues at coordinate 341,491 of JBBBDQ010001298.1, read as the reverse complement.
AATAATTTCCCATGCATTCTTATAATAAAATAATTTCTCCTGCATTCTTATAATAAAATAATTTCTCCTGCATTCTTATAATAAAATAATTTCCCATGCATTCTTATAATGAAATAATTCCTCCTAAATTCTTATAACAAAAAAATTTCCCTTGCACTTTTATAATAAAATAATTTCTCCTGCATTCTTATAATAAAATTATTTACAGTGCATTCTTATTATAAAATCATCTACATTGATTCCTTATAATAAATTTGGTGATTATAAAATTTTTTTTTTAATCATCTCACCCCAAGCAAGGCATTCCACTGCCACTATTGCGCATGGGGCTACATAGGGGAAGGTAAAGAGAAGGAGTGGTTAGGCATAGGGAATGTCAGGAGGAAGGTGACAGATGAGTAAGGATAGCGAGGATGAGGGTTGGGCAGATGGGAAGAGTGTTTGATAGAATGGGAGCAGGTTAGTGTGTTAGGAGGTGTCTATTGACCTTACATTTAAACTCCTGGAGATTGTAGCCGTCGGGGAAGCAATCGTTTGGAAGAGAATTCCACAGTCGGGAAGTGCGACGAAAGAAACTGTTGGAGTAGAAGTTACGGCTGCATTTTATCGGTTTCACTGTAAAAGGGTGGGATCTAGTTGCTAATCTAGTATCTCGTTTAAATTCGTATTTAGGGGGCACTAGTGATCTAAGTTCATCGGAGCAGAAGCCGTGAAAGTATTTATAGAAAATCCATATAATTAAATGTTTCACAATGCATTCTTATTGAAATGCCATTTATATGATAAAATTACAGTTGCAAAATATTGCTCTTAGCTACTGGACAAGATAATAAGCAACAATATCTTGGCAGGAAAGAAGTCTCGCAAGATAATGACACAACACAATCTTTCTTCCTACAAAGGAAAAAGCTGACATTCGCTTGTAACATAGACAGATAAACATGTTTTTATTTGACAGTTAATCGATTCTAGATTGGGAAGTTGTTAGGATTCCGCTCTCAGAACTGGTCAATGATTAGTTAGATTTTCATCAAGCAGTATACATGTGTAGAGTTAAGCACGCTTCGTCCCTGTAGGTTTCTTTCTATCAATCTCTTTCTCTAGCTCCGTCTCTCTAACTTTTCCGAGCTGTCTAACTGCACGTAGAGCTTAGTACACGTTCACACACGCAGCAGGTATTATGTGGTTGTCGACTCGTGTCACTATATTCTGGAAGTTTTACATCAGGTTAACCTGTGAAGAGGAAAATGTGTAGTATTTGAACCAGACTTTGTCACAGAAAGTAATGTGAATACATCCTAATCAGAATAGATACAAAGACAGTAATGAATCCATCCAATGCTGTATAGTCTTACACATTCAAAAATAAACAAAATTAATTCCCTATAGGGAATATATAGACATAAATAGATGGAGATAGATGAAAGGTGCTTATGTATAAAGAGTATTAGATAGATATGTCGGTATGATAATATATATATATATATATAT
>JBBBDQ010001298.1:325000-335000 GCA_037127315.1 Ascarosepion bandense | reverse complement strand
ATTTATTACATGGTAAAATTCTACTATGTACATTCTTATGAGTGGAATATATGTTCCTTATGAGCCTTTAGTGAGCGACTACCTGCCGTAGGCGACCAGTATGGTGGTCGCATACGACAGGTTTTATTGTATTTTGGGACAATGTTATGTGTGTATTTATGTACACAGTGAGTAGAAAGAAACTCCACAATTAAAATTAAATTCAGGGATTGGGAAAATCACAATTATGTCCATTTCTCAAATGTCTATCTCTTTTCTTTATTTTTTAGTGTATCTATCTACTCTATTTCTATCTGGGTATATCTATCTCTATCTCTCTGTTTGTCTACCCCCACCCACGATCGCTGTCAGTTTTTTGTATGTTTTTTTTTCATGTATTATCGCAGATTCTCTTTTGCTATCACTCACTTCTAAAAAGAAAAAGCTGAAACCGCATACGTCGCGAATTTTTCCAACCTACATATTTTAGTACAGGCACGAAAAGGAAAGCAATGACTGACTTTTATTTAAGTCCACTTAATAAATATTTTTAGTGAATAAATATTTTGGTCTCTTGTTGACCGTTGTAAATACGTTTTCAAAATTTTAAAATGAATTATGCTGAATGAATTTCTTTAATGTTAGGCCATTTTCTTATGTTCTCATTATTTTATTCCCAGATTACATGATAAAATGCTAATATGTACATTCTGATGGGTATAATATACGTTCCTGTCGTAAATAGGTCATGACTATGAGCTTTTAGGGAGCGACCACCTCCCATATGCGACCAGTTTTTGATTGTAGTAAGGGTGGTCGCTTACGACAGGTTCCAATGTAGTTGTAAAGTCTGGTCCCGTTTCTTATAGAATTAGGGATCAGTTGAAAGGATCAGTCACTAAGACACATGCTGAGCATCTTCAAGTGACGGACATTGAAGAATGGAAAATTCCCAGTACAGGGAGGCCGTTACAGAAAATTGTATTGGATGCCCCCGTAGAATCCAGTGGTTATGACAAAGAATCCAGGTCGAAACTGGCCAATGTTTTTAGTACGCAACTCTCGACATCAACGTGAAAAATCAAACAATGAGTCTGATGTTCTACTAATGCTATCCTTATCAGGAAACGATGTAAACGGCGCATAAAAAACGCGTCAACTGTTGATAAAGACCTTGGAGTGGGAGCTACTGCAATGTCTTGCAGATTTAATAGCGGATATGATGTAAGATATGTGAGAGAAGAAAACTGCGGGAGGAACAAGGAGTGCTTCAGATAGATAGTTAAGTTAGCTTCCTTGTGACAATGTATGCGGAAGTTGCACTGCGTGTGAAAAAGCATTAAGTTAAATAGTATTTAGAGTTCACCATCTCTGACGTTGATAAATACTAATAATTTTCGTTTTATTAGGAAGAAGGTAGATAGTTAGATGGTGAGGAAGTAAACGTACTTCAGGAAAGTAAATCAGTTTGTCCCTTGGGAATAGTACTACAGAATCAAAAATTATCTGGGTTGAACAGAAAGATATCCACCAATAAGGAGTATCTAGATCTGGAAGCAAGTGAAGGGTCTGTATTTAAGAGAGACGAGAACTCTGAACAGACGAAAAAATTACGAATCACTAGTTCATTTTGTGAGATATAGTTTATTAGTAAACTCATGTCCGCTTCGGGGTTTGAAGTCAGTTGGAATTAGAATAATTATGTGTGATATGCAAATGAACGGGTGGGTTTAGAGGAGGAAAGGAAACGGGTGGCACTTGTAAAACGCTACTGTCGTAAACGACGCCCACAATGCTGGGAGAACGCCCCCCAGGAAATACTAGCCTGAGTTAATTGAAGTCTAACTCAAGTAGATAGATAGATAGATAGATAGATAGATAGATAGTGAATAGTCGCTAACACATAGATAGATAGATAGATAGATAGATAGATAGATAGATAGATAGATAGATAGATAGATAGATCTTAACAAACAGAAAAATAGATCTTAAATTTAGATAGATAGATAGATAGATAGATAGGAATAAAAAGAACGACTTTTATTTTATTTATTTATTTTAGTTAGCTGATAGGTAGAAGATGTAAGTAATAAGATTAATCATCCAAGCAAACCACATACCCATCATCAACAGATAGAATCATACCCTTAGGTAATTTCTTCGTTTTTTTGTTTTAATTTTTTCTGTTGTTGTTTTCCCGGTCAGCCATTGAATGATATATACTGCAGATAATAGCAGCTTTTCTGTGTTCGAACATAGTATGTTTAAAATTATTAAGATACATGTGTGACGTTGAACTCGAGAATAGTAACGCATAGTGTTAATTAAAGATTATTTACCCGATATCAATTTGAAAATTAAGTCGTGGTTACTGCCTATGATCGTATGACCGTGAATCAAGAAGTCTACTTGTATGACACAACGCTGAGAAAAACGTACTTTTGAACACTACACAACTTTCTTTTGATGTTTATTGGAACAACCCTATTCCTTTATTTGACATATATATATATATATATATATATATATATATATATATATGTGTGTGTGTGTGTGTGTGTGTGTGTGTGTGTGTGTGAGTGTGTGTGCAATTACCTCGATTCTGTGTTGTAGTGAGGATGGAGGAGATAACATTTAAAAAAAGGTTGGCGAGGAGTGTAATATATATTTTAACGTCAAAGGTGATTGACGCGTACATACGGCCGTAGGTGAGGTCAACAAAGGTCAAGTGTGGTTGACAGATATATCCGACCGTTGATGATGTCAAAAGGTACAACTTCAAAAGAAAAAACACAAACAACCGGCTTGTAAGCCAATGACTAGCAAGAATATTGTTGACAGATACATTCGGCCACAGGTAAAAGTCAACCAAAGACAAGGGTAGTTAACAAACATATCTGGCCGTAAACGATGTCAACAAAGCGACAACACGTAAAAGCAAAACTGTGTTGGAATTTTAAGACAATATGAAGTCTAGAAATTTGGGCCGGAGACAAAGTTCCCTCTGGCTTCCGACTCTCGACGGCCTCTTCGTGTGCTCGACTCTCCCCGGCTACTATCCTTCTCTACACATGCGTCATCGACGAAGAATAAATATGTATGATTATATTTTTACATATACATGTTATTCGTTGTTTGTCAAGATACAACGGCAGTATATATATATATATATATATATATATATATATATATATATATATATATATATTATCTTCTTTGCAGAATCTGCAGATGTTACCACCGTTGCATCGTCTGGCCTTTTTTTAATATACTCAATGGTACATAAGGATTTTGTCATATTTTTTGGTTCGTTTGGTACAATTTTAAGGCTTTCTAGCCTAAATGTTGACTCATGATTTTTTTAAAAGTTCCTTTCAGTAATTCTTACATATATTTTTTTCAGTACATTTGAATCTCGAACTTCTTGAATTTCATCACGTAATTTATATTAACAGATCATAGAACGCTTTTCGAACGTATAACGGAAATTTCTAGAACACAAAACCGATAAGAGAGAAGATGGTCAAGACTAGCGAAATAATATTGTAAAAACTTTCATTCGGTTTATACGAGCAGAAAATAAATTTCCTAAGTTGCTTACATCCGAAAATTAATAAGAACCTTTCATTCAACAATCGACTTTGTTCTGGAAATGACAGAATATTTCAATGATTGTTGTTTGACGTATTCCTTTTCTCTTCTGGCATATATATATATATATATATATATATATATATATATAGTATTGTCATCCGCAGACAGATCTGTTTCGCCGTATCACAGCTCATCAGTACGGTTAGACTCCGATATATGTATATATAACGTAAAATATTTGGTATTTAAGTCAGGTAAATTCTGAATTCACTTACGCGCAAATACCCTTGGGAAAGGTATTAATCCGTCTCTTCCTTCTAGTTATGGGTTAAATAACAGGACAGATTGGGTTCTGTAGCCTTGGTCGGCAACCAGTTTACCGCAGAAAGCAATGACAACCTACTGCGGGATAATCTTCTGCCCAGTCAGTTCTGTCTCTTTCGAGACATGATCGCCCAAGCGTGTATCGCGTCTGACACGTAACTGACTAACTGTAATTCTGATAGAGAAGAACTCAAAAGAACTCAATGTTAAATTTATTTATTTAATTTAACAGAGTAATATAATCTAGAAAAAATGTTTAATATTCTACAATTTCATGGGTAATACATATTTTACAGCCAAAAACATTTGCTGGTCGTCAGATCTAAATGGTGCAACAATTAATATTCAAAATAATTCCTTTTGAATATTAACTTTTTTTTTTTTTATAAGCGTTTCACCCCGAGCAAGGCATGTCACTGCCACTACTGTGCAGGGGGCTACGTAGAGTGGAGAAAGGCTGATTAAATATAGGAAATGACAGAGGGTGGGTGATAGGCGGGTAAGGATACCGAGAATGAGGGTTGGGTAGATGAGAGTGTTGTGAGAATAGTTGGGAGTTAGTGTGATAGGAGGTGTCTATTGACCCTACATTTAAACACCTGGAGATTGTAACTGTCGGGAAAGCAGACTTTTGGGTCTGACAAGCAACAAGTTTTTTGGCTGCGAAATATGTATTACCCTTGAAATTGTAGAATATCAAACATTTTTTCTAGAGTATATATATATATAGAGAGAGAGAGACACAGAGAGAGAGTGGGGAGAGAAAGTGAGATCAGGATTATTCTTTGATAGATAAATAGATAGATAGATAGATAGATAGATAGATATTAAACAGACTGGGATAGATAGATAGATAGATAGATAGATAGATAGATAGATAGATAGATAGATAGATAGATAGATAGATAGACTAACGACATTGTTCATGTTTTTACCTCATATTCAGCATTATATGCACGCTTCGACGTGGTCTAAGGGTTTACAAGGTTGTTTTGCTCAGTAACGACTGAGTAGTATTTTAATTCTGACTGGAATGTCCTATACTTTCAGACTTGTGATATTTCTATGGGCGCTCGGTAGAAGGAGGCATAATAAAATATGGATAGATAGATGAATAGAAAGAGTGACATACAGATAGATGATAAACAGACTGTTATCTATCTATCTATCTATCTATCTATCTATCTATCTATCTATCTCTGACTCTCTCTCTCTCTCTCTCACACACACACGCGCGCTAAAAGTCTGTCTGTCTCCTTCTACCGAGCGCCCATATCTTAGAGTTAGAATCACCGATTGACGCCAGTACGATCATGTTTCAGTCCTGGGTAAAAGCAATCGGATTTCAAAACCTACTGATGAGCTGTGATACAGCGAAACACATCTGTCTGCGATTGCTATATATATATATATATATATATATATATATAGAGTGAGGGACACTATATATCAATCATTAACCACACATTATGCTGCAGTAGAAATGGAGTTTAGAAAATAAAAAGAAAGAAAAATGGACAGCCTTGCACGTGATGTTTAGGAGCGTGCACCAGGTGATAGCTATAAAAACTTTCTTTCTCAACAATAGAAAAATCACAAAATTACGTTACATGATGAGAAAATAACAGTGTAGGAAAAATAACAACCTTGAAATGGCCAGTGAAATAGCTGAAAGAGCTTAGAAAGTCGAAAATTATGGGACAATTTTACACTCGTTATCTCTAGCAAAGTTGAAAAAATGCCACAATACAGAAAAAGAAAATAAAAAAATATCCTTGTCGGTCGTTTTTAACGAAACACACACACACACACACACACAGATATGTATATATATATATAATCAGTCTCAGAGAGAAAGTTGGAGGAATTAACCGATTGAGTGCTAAATATATATATATATAAATATATATATATATAAATATATCTAAATATATATCTAGATATTTTGCTAGATTGCAAGGTATATATATATATATATATATATATATATATATATATATATATATATAAATACATCCGCAGACAGATCTGTTTTGCTGTATCACAGCTCATCAGTACAGTTAGACTCCGATTGCTTTTAACCCAGGATTGAAACCCGATCGGATTGGCATCAGTCGGTGATTCTACTTCTGGGCTATGGTCGTTCGGTAAAAGAAAGCAGACTTTTTAGCGTGTATATTGTCATTATACCCGCCCAACTCTAATCCATTACTGAATGAGCGATATATATATATATATATATATATATATATATTGTAAAGATACAAGACACCCACACGTTCTACTTTTTTACATCAAAGAAATCTTGGAAAACTTTTAAGTTTAGCTTCTGGTTTAATTAAGATTTTTCAATCGTTAACAGGTTTCGTTTATCTTGCATATAGGCTGGTTATCGATTGGCCTTCGATGTTAATTAATATAGTTTGATTTGATGAGACGACATGAGACTTTAATGGAACAGAGTTAATTTTGATTTAATTTTATTATCATGTCATTTAGGTTCGTTTTCTTCGTGTATCGATTCCTTACCACACTAAAAAATACCGATTTCTCTTCTAATTTTAGATTAAGAGTAGACGACCTTAATATATCATACGAAATTAGTTTATAACAATTTCTTTTTTTCAAACTCTGATTGAATTAGAATTTTCAGTTTTTAGCTGTAAGAAAATCAGTTGGGTGATGGATATCAATTTTTTAAATAAGATAATTTTTTCAGTTTTTTTTATACAAGAAAAATGGCGCAAATAGTTTCCTCAAGGACGTTGGATGACTCAGCACCGTCAACTCATCTTCCTGATAACTCAACTCTAGACCAATTGACCAGAATACTCAGTCAAGCGACAACGTGGAAACTATGACATATTTATTAATAATCATTTTTAGAATATGAGTTTTGAAAACTGTATAGATTTAATTTATTAAGGGTCATTTTTTTAAATATAACTTTTTAAAACCAAATAAAGTAATTTATTAAGGATCTGGATGGAGCCCTTACGGGGTTCACTTTGCGTTTAATCGTTTTCTTAATGACTGAACCACCTGATCCCAGTGTAACCTGGCAAATATTTGCTAATACTTCACATGTCACTGCACTTGAGTTTTCATCGGTGCCTTCGACACGACGTTTCAAGGCCGTGTGCACTTTAGCCACTTCTATATTTGCTGCTGACAAATTGTGGGAATTCTTGTTTATTTCCTTGATAACTGCTCCAAAGGTCGTATGAATGCATGCATTTCATCAACAACCTTGGTCATAACGGTAAAATTTTATATTGCTGATTTTTTACTGAACTTACCAAAATCAAATAAATAGCCTTCATGTGAAAATGTTTATTTACCCCTTTGACTAAGCATTTTGATTTTCGGTATGATGAAAATTTTGAAAATCAAACCCCAAGCAGCCAAATATTCCGTTGTAACTAATAAATCACTAAGGCATACAACTACGCTTTTAGAATTTGTAGAACTTAAAAACGATCTAAGAGTTATCCGGACTATGACAGCCAACACTTGTCTGAAGCTATCAATTTAACTCCAGAGTTTTGTTGTCCTCGCGTTGATTTTTATGGTGATGAGTCGGCGGGGCTGAATGGGCCAGGCAGGGCAATTAAGCGTGTCTACTTCATTCAAGAAAACCTAGTATATATACAGAAGATTCGCACAAGAAAATACTTTGTGCATTTGATAAGGTATTTTTTATAGACGTATATAAATACATAGTGATTATCACATCTTATTCATTACTCCTTGCATCGATTTCAATTGCTTACATCTCGTTTCAGTGTTCACAGTTCATGATATGACTATTTAGTCCAGCTTTGGATTTCAGTGGTAATGAGAGATAAGCTCTCTACCTTGATTGACTTGAGTGAAAATTAATGGTCGAAAACTCTCTGTACTATCATGTGCCTCCTCAGTCCAGATGATTATCTGCAAACATCACAAGTATTGTCGGAATAACGATGGGATAGGTTGTCATAGAGAGATTACTTCTGGTTGTTATAATAAAGTTTTACGTGGTTTACATAAGGTTCAGTCAACCGCAAAATGCACTGCTCACACGCAAGTTCCCAAACTTCATATTAGTTGCAAAATCAGTGAATGCCTCTTCGGGGATTACGATTGATCTGGACAGGCCTGAGACAATCACTCTCAAATGAGGGTGCATTGATGATGACGGTACATGATGATGATTTCACCGTCTGATGATCGTGCATTGAGCAATGAAACTTGAAAGGTTTTGAGTTCCAGTATGCTGTTATTATAACAAAAATAATAATTATAATTCTATGAATGCTTTATATCTCCATTGAAAACTTCATAAATAATTAATATTAAACTGAGTAATATATATCTATCAGTTTAAACCTCTTATATACATCAACAAAGTTAATTCAACAATTTCTATCAGTCTATCTGTATATTTAATCCCATATGTTTTCATCTATCTATCTATCTATCTATCTATCTATCTATCTATCTATCTATCTATCTATCTATTATTTCAACTTATATTGTCCCTAATCTATCTATCTATCTATCTATCTATCTATCTATCTATCTATCTATCTATCTATCTATCTATCTATTATTTCATCTTATATTGTCCATAATCTATCTATCTATCTATCTATCTATCTATCTATCTATTCTTTACTTATCTATCTATCCCTTTAACTTATCTTATCTATCTATCTATCTATCTATCTATCTATCTATCTATCTATCTATCTATCTATCTATCTATTTTTATTTCATCAATCTTATCCCTAATCTATCTATCTATCTATCTATCTATCTATCTATCTATCTATCTATCTATCTATCTATCTATCTATTATTTCAACTTATATTGTCCCTAATCTATCTATCTATCTATCTATCTATCTATCTATCTATCTATCTATCTATCTATCTATCTATTTCTATTATTTCTTATATTGTCCCTCATCTATCTATCTATCTATCTATCTATCTATCTATCTATCTATCTATCTATCTATCTTTAATCATTATTTGTTCCTATTCTAATCTATCTATCTATCTATCTATCTATCTATCTATCTATCTATCTATCTATCTATTATTTCAACTTATATTGTGCCTAATCTATCTATCTATCTATCTAGCTAGCTAGCTATCTATCCTTACAAATAGGATGATACGTAGATGGATAAGAACATCTTGAAATAAGTAGATTTATATAAATATTGATATTTTGGCATCTATTATCAGGCTACAGACACATTTGTGTAACTATACAAGTATTACGAATAATGGAGAGTATCTTAATGAAACTATTAATCACACACACGCACACACACAAACATTTACGCTCTCACACCCTGAGTGAACACTCTGGAAGAATAGGAGACTTTGAAAAACGGTAGCTACTCTGGCATGTACACATCCCTCAGTCAATAACGAATTAGAGCACTCTGTCTATTTGGCATGTATAATGATAATATATGCGCTAAGAAGTCTGCCTTCTTCTACCGAGCGCCCATAGCCCAGAGGTAGAATCGCCGACTGACGCCAATTCAGTCGGGTTTCAATCCTGGGTTAAAAGCAATCGGAGTCTAACCGTACTGATGAACTGTGATAAAGCGAAACAAATCTGTCTGCGGATGACTATATATAAATAACAGAAGATGAAAACAAATAGGGATAATTTTATATTTTTGTGTTGATTGGCATTTGTGAATCATGTACCACGTACATTCGGCTTTTTGAATGCGTCTTCCCTTCTTGAAATCGGAACGCCACCAGTTATACTAACGTTTATTTAACAAATGTTCATTGTCAATTCTTGAGGGGCGATCACTATTTGGTTGATCTTGGAGATCGAATTGGCCGCATTTGTGTTTTGTGAACCATTCATCGGCTTTGTGACGACAAATTATATTTTCTCCAAAGGCTTAGTTGATAGAACTTTGAAATTATGTCTTAATGATTAAAAGAGGGGTAATTTGCTGGCCCATTTTTTGACTCATAGGGAACTCTTATATGATGAAAACGATGAATAACAAATTAAAAGATATTGCATTTACTTAGATATAAATAAATATATAAAGCAACAAAAATATAAATAAGCGTATAT